>JAQIUQ010003735.1:0-247500 GCA_030378365.1 Hybognathus amarus | reverse complement strand
GTTGTCAGACGACAAGGAAATGCACTGTAAAAATGAATATGCTTTATCTAATCAATATAATTGTGGCAACAGATGACAAACAACATTATTAATTAAATGTAACAAATTAGAATTGAGTAATAATTGATCAAATTATTTCTCAAAAGTTAACAATTTAAAATGAGTAAAGTTTACACCAAAAAAATGTAACAAAAATATCTCACTAACGGACGTCGTCAAAGATTATTTGAGAACTCTTTATTTTATATTGCCAACATTGAAGACACCCGTTAACAAACAATCACTGAAGGAGAAAAAACAAACACTGATCACCATAATGGTGACTTTTAATGGTTAATGGTTAACCTTTAAGGAATTCATTTGATTAATTATTACTAAATTCTAATTTGTTAAATTTAATTAATAATATTGCTTGCCACAATTTGATTAGATAAAGCATATTAATTTTTACAGTGGGTCAATATCTTGCAGTGTTGCTTCTTGAAAACTTCTGTTTTTGTGAATGCTGTTATAATATCCGGCTGGAGGCACTATCTCAGTGTTTTATGAACACACTAGCACGTAGTTGTCATGTAATATACAATAGCCACATTGCCCATCATTGTATTGAATAGCAAACTGATCTTATGCATACAATAGCATCATTACATGGATAAAGTGGTCCAACTTGCCAACCACATGCCCCGCTGTACTCTTTAACCCAGCAGCAGTGTCTATCAGTGGTCTGCTTAATGGATGCATTTGAAGGTGTCATGTATCGCTGTATTGTGTGCTGCAAACTGTTGCTGAAAAGGTGGACATTAAAGAGAATGTGGGTCCAGTGTGGAGCCTCTTGAACCTCCAGCTCTATTGTTTCAAATGAGTGGCAGATTGATGAAGCTGACAGCTGTGCTCTCTCTCTCTTTCTCTGATTCCCTCCTCCTTTCCCCTTTCCTCGACAGCTGCCCTTGCCTCAGGCCTCTGTGGCTTTGGCTGGGAAAGATTACAGAGATGTTAGCACATGTGCAGTGGCTCCAGAGACAATGTCACATCCCCATTTATCATCAATGAATCCAATTAGTTTTCATTGCATACATATAACCAATTAAATATTGCCTGTTGCAAGTTCATACGTTTTTTTTATCTAAATAAATGTAATTGTTTTCACAATGAACAGATTTATGATGGATCTAAGCAATTTGAATAAATTCATTTTGAAAAGATTATTATTTAATTGAAATCTAATAGTGATGCATGATATATCCACTACTATATTGGTATCTTTTTGATGATCTTTGATGATTGAATTATATATCCATTTTGAATTTTATCGTTCTCGGGCTGATAAGAAAATTTGGCCGACATATTAAAGCCAATAAATAATGGATTATTTCCTTCAGATGCGCACCTTTTTGAATTGCTTGAAATATGATTGCAATCACTTCAAAAAAGGAAAATACAGTTTAGTACAACATGCACAGCACAAGTCTGTCATATGACGTCATAAAATTCTAATGAGAACAATTGTGTATAATGAGAAAAATTTTATAATTGTGTAATCATAAAAAATTGGATTAGATTTATCGGCCAATATTTTCGATTATCGGCTTTAAAATATAAAGAATTATCTTTATAGAATTATGGACCTATTAGTGGACCTATTATGGACCTATTATAGACCTATTAGTCTTCTTCCAGCTCTGTCTAAAGTTTTAGAAAAGATTGTTTCAGGACAACTCATTCACTACCTTGAGATAAATCAATATCTGAGTCCTCTACAATTTGGATTCAGGAGTAATCACTCCACAGAGTCTGCAATCTGTCTATTAACTGAAAATATTAAACAATTGCTTGACAAGGGTAATGTAGCTGGTGTAAATCACAATATATTAATCTCAAAATTAAGCAAGTTTAACTTATCCAAAAAATCATTGTCCTGGTTTGAATCATATTTAAAGGGCCGTGAACAATGTGTAGTGATTAATGGTGCGAGATCTGCTTTCCTTAAAATGAAGACAGGTATTCCTCAGGGCACGGTCTTGGGACCTATACTCTTTAGTTTATATATTAATGATATGCCGGATGTAGTATGTCCAGATATAGGTCTTCTGATGTATGCAGACGACGCAGTTGTGTATGCGTCTGCTGACACCTGCACTTCTGTGGCTGACAAACTTAACGCTAATTTGGAAAGAATATCGTCTTGGCTGGTCTCATCTTATTTAACTTTAAACATTAAAAAAACAAACTCTATCTGTTTTTCTATTCAAAAACTATCCCCAGCACAACTTTTGAACATAAAAATGAATGATGAACTTATTGAACAAGTACCTGAAGTAAAGTATCTTGGAATAAATATAGACTATCAGCTGAATTTCAAAAGTCACATCAAGAAAATCTATAAAACCATTAGGACCAATTTGAGCTGCTTTATGCTGATAAGAAATTGTCTTACACTTGACTGCGCTTTTACTTTTTTTAACTCTATGATTCTTTCACATATATCTTACGGCATAACCACATGGTCTCAAGCTCATCAGTCATCTGTCGAAACTATAGAGTGCCTTTACAACAGAGCCTTGAAAGTTTTGGATAAGAAAAGAATAAGGTACCATCATTGTCATATCCAAAGTAAATACAAGATTTTAAGTTTTGTCAACTTTATTTCTCTGCATCTGGTTAAGTTGATTTTCAAATGTTTAAATGACGCTGCCCCACTACCGCTGTGCAAAATAATAACAAGACAGCAAAGTACTAGACTGACCAGATCTACTCTTAAAGTCAACTGTAACATCCCTTTCTGTAGAACATCATTTGCTCAGACTGCTGTTTCAGTGAAAGGGGCAAAATTGTGGAATTTTCTGCCAGATCATCTGAAATGTATCCCGACCTTAGACATCTTCAAAAAACAAAACAAAATGTGGTTAATTCAGGAACAGTGCTGTTCGCATATTTAGCCCTAGTCGACTCTGCCTTTCTTGTACTATTATTATTATTATTATTTATTTATTTTTTATATATATATATATATTTTTTTTCATTTATATTATATTCTATTATTTTTCACTTTACTAGTATTTTTAGCTTGTATTGCATTCCATTAAAGAGCCCTTATTGTATTGCATTGCTCATGTATCTTATCGCATGTATTACATTTTACTAAAAAAGCCCTTCTAGGGACTAATGTTGTAAATTAGCTCTGGCTAAAAACATTGATGCATACATCAGATCACTGTTAAAGTGTATCTATGTTTTTTTTTATCTGTCCCTATCTAAATAAACTATAATACTAATAATGGCATGATTTTTGTTGACTGATAAATATGTAGCACCACATTAAGTTTTTTAGTTTGTTTATGTTAAAACTGCATAATTCAAATGGATATACATTTTAAATGCAATTCAAATACATAAGTCATTAATTAATACATACATTTATTTTATTTTTTAACACACCAGAACAACAATGCTCCAGCCAGAGACACATTATATTACGGGAATGACAAAAGGAGCAAAATCTTCAGTAGTCAGGGACATTCAGAGAGAGAGACGTGTGCTGAAAGCTGTGGTGTGTGGCACAGTGGCAGCTGCTGCTCCTGCACAGGAAACCTGACTCTGCTTTCTTTCACTCACACATGGCTGGCTGGAGGAACAGGAGTGAATACAGTGGTTTGGGAGGGGGAGAGAAGTGTGCGTGGGTCTACACCGGGAAGAAAGGGCACGCTTTGGCCCAAATAGCTGCTTTGCAAATGAATAGAATGAGTTGGAGCACAGAATGAGACACTTTCACCCCTCATAGGGGGGTGTTGGTGCAGTCATGTGACATCCATCTCCATTGACACAACACAAGAGGCTCAGTTGAGGGGTCTACATCTGACATATTGATGTGACATACAGTTGTGCTGATTTACCATAACAGGGCAAAGACAAATCAGTCCTAAATCACATATAATACACAGTCAGCTGGTCATTATTGCAATATAAATGCAAAGATTAATTGTAATAAATGCACACACATGTATATATTTAAGAAAATGTGTTATTCATAAATATATATATATATATATATATATATATATATATATATATATATATATATATATTAGGGCTGTGCAAAAGTTAATTGCGATTAATCGCATCCAAAATAAAAGTCTGTGCTTGCTTACATAATATATTTGTGTGTGCTGTATATAATTATTTTGTATATATAAATACCTTTGCATGGATGTATATATTTAAGAATTATTTGCTCTTAAATTCTGTGTGTATATATATATATATATATATATATATATATAATCTATATTATATAAATATAAATATTTTATATATGAATAACACATTTTCTTAAATATATACATGCATGTGTGTGTGTATTTATATATACAAAATAATTATATACAGCACGCACAAATATATTATGTAAACACAGACTTTTATTTTAGACGCAATTAATCGCAATTAACTTTTGCACAGCCCTAAATATATATATATGAATAACACATTTTTCTTAAAGTACAGTATTTACGTGCAAATAGTTCTTACATATATACATGCATATGTATATATATACAAAATAATTATATACAACGCACACACATATATTATGTAAACACAGTCTTTCATTTTGGATGCAATTAATCGCAATTAATCTTTTTTACATCTTTATATATATATATATATATATATATATATATATATATATATATTAATGCTGTCAAATCAAAATAAATCCAAAATAAAAGTTTGTGTTTACATAATATATGTGGGTGCACTGTGTATAATTATTTTATATATATAAATACACACACATGCATGTATATTTTTAAACAAAAATATTTATATATAAAATATTTATATTTATATATTATGTAAATTATCTACATACAGTATATACATGAAACTATTTCTTAAATATATACAAGCATGTGTGTGTATTTATATATAACATATTTATACACAGTGCGCACCCACATATAATTATGTAAACACAAACTTTTATTTTGGATGCGATTAATCGTGATTAATCGATTAATCGTTTGACAGCCCTAATATACTGTATATATATCATTAGTATTAGTATTACTGAAGAGTCATGGAATAAATACCATTATGAAAGATCCATTTACTCCTGCTAAATGAATAAATATAAATATAAGCTAAGTGGCACTATGTACAAAACCCCTGCATAGTTTATTGGGGTTAATATATTGGGGTTCGTAAACTGTATCAAATGACAACCTACTTGGCTTAATTTGATCTGACTATTAAAACTAAATTTGCAATAACGGCCACATGCAGTGCTTGACTCTGTGCACTCAGTCTCTTTCTGCTTTGTGTAGTAATTAGAGGAGTTGACATTGTCAGACTGCGCAGTGATTAACTTACAATCACACCCTCTGTGGGGGCGTGTGCTGGGGCAGATGGTTTTGCATGACCCAGAACGATGGGGCCGTTGTGTGAGCTTCTGGGTCAGCCGTCATCTTAACAAAAGATTCATTTGGATGAAAACGAACATTCATCAGTCTTGCAAAATGTTGCCTATTATACTCTCTTTTGTTACAAAGTGTGTCCGTTTTCACTGGGCGCCTTTATGAGCTGAAGGCCAAGTATGGCCAAGTGTGATTAAACAATTATTAAGAATAGTGTCTGACACAAATCTATGCATGCGGGCCATTTTGATTGTGCTGGTTTTGTGAAATTTTTATTAGTTATTTTGTTAATGATGCCAATTACTGAATCTTAATTTTCAGACATTTCTTTGTTCCATGTCCTTTTGCTCTGGGGGCATAATGTTAGTGTAAGTCCAGTCATGATGAGATCACTGCCTAACCCACAGTGACACAATCTGTCAGTCTGCCACATTTACAATGAATGACTCACTGCCACAGTTAAACGCTCCAGTAATTATAATGACAGTTGATTGGACACCTGGAAAGCTCTTATATTCAGTCAGGACAAGAAGGGGAGAGCTGCATCTTAATGTTTGTATCTAAAGTATGCTCTCTGCATACTTGATTTTGATCGTTCAATAGTGGCATTCTGTGGTCAAATAGTCATAAATAAATACAAATATATTATATGGCAACTAATAATTGACTTTAAAAAAAAATAATGGTAGTCATGAATAATTGTTTTTAAATGATGTTTTTTTTTAAATAATATAATTATTAAAATTATTGCCATTATCAGTGTTGGGGGAAATTACAATATTGCGTTACTGGTTACTTTTTCATGGAAAGTAATGTGTCATGTTACTTTTGCCATTGAATGCACACTTCAGAATCTCGTCAGAAGGATAGGTCATCTAGGGACTTTTCGCGTATACTGTTTTTTTTATTTATTTTTTATTTTTTAGTCATTTTTGCTTATTTGAATGAATTAATTCTAAAATCTAAGTCAGCAGCAAAGACTTAGACACACAAAGTATATTTGTATTATTTCACATATTTATTTTTGTAGGATTGCGTATTATTCTTAGTTTGCATTTCACCGGTTTTATTAATTTTGTGAAATACTAATTGTGATTTTGTGCATGATTAGGCTACACCTTACTTTCTTTTCTCAATATGTGGACAGGAGAAATGTCAGGAAAACAAAGTAACTTGCATTACTTTGAAAAAACTAGTTAAGATATTTTTTTGTAAATGTAACTTGAAAAAAAGTAATCTGATTACCGAACTCGCATTACTTGTAATGTGTTAGTTTTAACACTGGTCTCATGACTAGTGTGCCTACAGGTAAAGTAATTTAGCACTCAAAAGTACAATAAATACACTTAAAGTTATGATTTACTACAATTTAATTACAACTAAAATATAATTATAAATTTGGCAAGGAGCCAGATAAGAGGTGCATAGACTGTAAAAAATATCCGTGATTTTAACGGTAAAAGACTGTAAAAATGCTACAGTGCAAAACTGTTAATTGGTAAACAGAACGTTTCCGTACTATACACGGTAAATAACTGTGAAATAATTTTACAGTAAAATACCGTTAAATGTACAGTTTTTGAAAGTGAAAAAGAACAAATCGTTGTATAATTTACAGTGAAAAAACTTAAATTGACATTCCCACAATTCCCTGTGTGACACTTCACATTTTATGTATTTTTGTTGAAATAACCAACCCGATCTCACGGGAATTCGTACGAATTTTATGAGGTGGCTAATTCGTAACAATTCATACGACCTCACTCATACAAATTAGTACGATTTTGCTAAATCGTACATATTTTACGAATTGGCCAATTCGTATGAATTTGTACGAATGACCTACCCCTAACCCCGCCCCTAAACTTAACCTTCACGTGGGTTTAGACAAATTGATACGAATTTGTACGAGTGAGGTTGATACGAATTAGCCACTTTTTAATCACTCTTACGAATTCGTATCGAATTGGTCGTGAGATAGGGTAGAAATAACTATGGTTCCTCATAGTTTTATTGTTTTTTTCTAATCAGTTATGTACATTAGGGTTTTATGTTACATTTAATGTTGTTAAATTATTGTTTAGTGCATTTTTTTAATTTTATGTGTGTTACAATGATGATGCTTAATGTTTGTGTGAATGACATTGTGCAGCTTCTTTAAATAAGTATTGCTTTATACAAGCATTCACTTGTGATGAGCTGTGATTGCTCATGTAACTCTCATCACTGCTGTGATGATTGTTGGTTGTCAGTGCATTACAATGGTCTAAAACAGATATCAATACGTCAATAAGTTGGTAAATCCACATTTTATCCGAAAATAAAATAGGGTTTATTACTGTAAATTTTAAGTTAAGTCTGTAAAACCATTAACGTTCCTACCGTATTTTTAACGGTAAAGTTCTGGCAACCACAGCTGCCGGTTTTTAACCGTAAAATTTACGGTTTATTTTTTACAGTGTAGTCAGCTGTTCATTATCACAAAATAATGACTCGGTGACTGTACACTATTCACATATACCACATATACTTTTTAAATTTTATCTCAGTATGACCACAAACCCTATGAACTCAAACCTGTTAAGCGAATTGGTCCAGTTTTCATGTTGACATAAGCTCATTTCAATTGCCAAGGGGAACTCTCTCAAGTTCCTCAAGAAGTATATCAAAGCATGAATTAGAGAAGTTAAGTTTATAGGAAATATTCAAGTGTTTGATGTTACAGTTAATCCAGAGTTTGAAGCTCCCTCAAGTAACATAAGTGGTAATTTCCTTCCTTGCTCTTCAGAGAAAACCTGTTTAGTTTTACGTCCAGCACCTGCATGGGGCTGTACAGAGCTCAAGCACACTGCGGTTACTCGCTGTAAGAGAGAGGGACTTCACTGCCAAGTTTCGCCAGAAACAGTCATGTATTCGCTACACCTGTGGAAACACCTCTGAGCGGTGTCATAAAACGCTGAGATGAGCGTTTTACTCATCTGAGACGCTGAGCAGAAGAAAAAAATCTGCAGGTTGCAGCAGTGACAAACAGGGGCTGTTTGGTGAATACTGTCACTGGGAATTTTCTGCTATCAAATCAGAGATAAGCAGGTTTAGTTCCTGCTCATCAGTGAGTGTAAATAATGACATCATCTTTTGTGTCTCTTCATACCAGAGCTGAATGTGGCTAAAGGTCCTCAAGTGACCCAAGATCATCAAGATGGGATGGGATACAGATAGAAATACTAAAGGACCACTCATTTACTGCTATCTTCCTTAATCAGGATTGTTCTTTTAATCAATTTGCAATTTAGCCAGAAATAATTACACTCTAAAAAATGCTGGGTTGTTTTTACCCAATTTTGGGTAAAATATGGACAAACCCAGACATTGGTCACATTGTTAAATTACATTTTTAACCCAATGGCTGTTAAAAAAAATCGGATTAAAACAAAAATTGGATTAAAACAATTTTTAAAACAGCATTTTTTAGTCACTCTCAGAAAAAAAGGTACAAAAGCCGTCACCAGTGCTGTACCTTTTCAAAAGGGAAAACTTTAGTCCATTTTAGGTACTAATATGTACATTTTAGGTGCTAATATGGACATTTTAGGTGTTAATATGTACATGTTAGGTGCTAATATGGACATTTGGTGCTATTATGTACATTTTAGGTAATATGCACCCTATAGATACTTTTGAAAAGGTACAGCCCCAGTGACAGCTTTTGTACCTTTTTCTGAAAGTGTATTTACATTATTAGATTCTTCTCACAAAAATGAGTTAAATGAAAATAATGCAAAACACTGCAATATGCAAAAAATGTGCACAAAAAGAGTTTTATAAGAAAATGATTATTATTATTTTATTGGAATAAGTTTATTAAAATAATTATAGAAATCATATTATATATATATATATATATATATATATATATATATATATATATATTGCAAAAAATGTGCACAAAAGAGTTTTATAAGAAAATTGTTATTATTATTTTATTGGAATAAGTTTATTAAAATAATTATAGAAATAATATTATATATATATATATATATATATATATATATACATATATATGTATCATTATACATTAACATTATTAAAATAATAACAATGTTTGATGAATATTTTATTGCAATAAATGTATGTAATAGTAAATAATTATAATAATAGTATTTAATTAAGGTTACTGATTAATATTATTGCACAACCGTTAGACAAGGTCACTCACCTGAAAGACTTACACCGACTTAGACCAGCATGACTTTCCATAGCTGTGCTTTTTACCAACAAAAAGGTCAACCTGTAGTCTTTGCTGAAACTGGTGGAGCAAGAAGGTCTTGGTTAAACTAACAAGCCAGGTTAGGTCACCAGCATTAAAGCAGAAGATAGTGTTATTGTACTGGTGCTGTGTTATGCTGGTCTGCATGTGCACATGCAACAGCATTCTACATCAGGACAGTTTGTCCTCTGGCAACTGTCGGAGACGGAGATAAGTACAGATCGACTGTGACCTGTCACAAAACCACAAAGGTGTTTCATTGACCTCCAAGCGCAGCAACCTGCTGTTTACCCGTGACACATGCTGCAGATTTTTATCAGTGCTCCATGACAGATGCATTAAGCTGGAGACAAAGGGCACACTTCTGACATCCCAAACAAAGACAATTTGTTGAACTGAGTGACTGTTGATTGTCTGTTGTTTGCACCCATAACAGCAAACAGCGCTCTGTGATTGAGATCAGAACGAGTATCTACCTGCCTGTCGTATCTGATGAAGTCTGGAAGGCTACCGCTTTCATGTAGCGCAGTGAAAACACAATGGTGCTGTGTGTGCATATACACTGAAGAACATGCAGTGGCTGGGTTAAAAATCTTCTGTCCCACCCAATTTGTGTTTGAGATGGCGATCAGAACACAAATTTGAAAAGAACTGTCTAATATATATAAAGAAGGTTTATTTTATGAGTTTTTAAAGTCCAATTATTGTCTCTCCATTTGACAACTTTATGTGCACACTCTAAAAAATGCTGGGTTGTTTCAATCCAAATTTAGGTCAAATATGGACAAACCCAAATGTTGGGTTAAAAATGCAATTAAAAAAAGTACAATTTGAAATTATATTTTTGACCCAACATTTGGGTTTTTCTATAGTCTATAGTCTATAGTCTATATATATATATATATATGTATATATAAACACAAAAGTGTAACATGGAGATAATAGTATATACTATATATACTTATGTTGTTTATCATCAATGTTTAGAAGTTTTTTTTCTTTTTAGATTATATATATATATATATATATATATATATATATATATATATATATATATATATACACACACACACACTCACATGCACTTTTTTATATAATTTTCTTTTTTTTCAGCAACCAACACTTAAACTTTATAAACCTTCCTTTAATGTAAATATTACATCTGATATTAATGCTGGTTGCATTGCCAGAAGATATTGGTAAATCTGAGAAAAATATTTAAGTAAAAAATGGTAGTAGAAAGGATTTTCTATTAATTAACTTAAAAATTGTTCATACTGTACAGCATCAGAAGGTAAATGGCACAAGAGTGATACAGACTACTTTTTTGTTTTTTTATTTTGACAGTCTGAAAGAATTGATATCTGTTAAATATCTACATTTGTGGTTCACGATAAGATAAAAATCATACGGGTTAACAAGAAAGATATAGGTTAGTAAATGATGACAAGTTTCATTGTAGGGTGAAATGTCCCTTTAAGAGGGAAAATTTTGGTAATCCAAACATTAAAGAAGTCAATGACCAGTGAGTCCATGTAACCTGTTCTGTTTATCTGTCTTTCATCCTTGTTCCTTGGCAGCAACCTGTGAAAAATGTTTCAAACAATATCTACTTTTCTCATACAGTTATCAGTCCATCCAGAGACACTTATCTCAACTGTGAGCACAAACCCTCGGACTGTGTCATACCTGAATATTTAGCTCTAAAAGTGCAGGTCGACCTTCTTTCCACATCTACCAGCTCACAAGTGCACGTGAAAGACAGTGAGACCCCGGTGTGGCATAATCTCTCAGTGTGCTGATAACACACGCACCTCTCCGCTCAGTGTTTGGACTGCTCGGCATGGCACGAGGTGAATTCATAGAGAGGTGTGAGGCACAGCGAGGCAGGGACAGAGAAAATTTGCCCCTGTGTGTGAACAGTGAGGTGCAGGTGAGGGTTAATGAGTGATCGGTGCTCTGACGGGAAGTGCTGCCTGCGCTCGGGTATCACAGCAGTGCTAGGAAAGTCCAGCGCTCTGAACGGGAGCTGACTCACCATGCTGTCATGGCATTACACAAAGAGAGAGTGAGCGAGATAAAGAGGGGAGATAAAAGAGAAAGAAAGGAAAATGGTGGGTAGAGACATAAAAAGAGCAGAAACTAAGCATGAATGCGGCTACTACTAGTCTTGTCTTTCTTGTGTTTGTGCACGGCGTTGAATGTCTATACATCAGTCCTTTATTTTCTGCCAAAACCGTTGTAAGACATCACTCTTTGAAGTCTTTGGAGAAGAAAAGACAACTTAAGATCCACCGAAATCTCTTTGATCTCACTTTTGAAGAACTTTTCTTTGTGATGAGACGATTGAGGTCCTTGAATCACCGATCCAATGTAATTATTGTCAATGGGAAAGCTTTATTTAAAAGCTCTTGTGGCTGTAAGGAGGGACATTTCAATCAGTAACGTCTACGAGTGTCAGTTTCAAATGCAACAAGCCTCTTTTTGATAGTGGCTGTAGAATTTGACTCAGTTAATAAGACGGCCTTGACTCATATGAAGATCACAAACATACACAAAAGACTTTTATATGATATTAGATATTTTGTGAGGATATACAAAATTGGTCAACGTTAATTGGTTTGCTGTTACTATACTAGATATTTAGTATTATTTGTAAAATAAATAATAGCTGGGTTTCAGTCAGATGATTATGATGACGTGCGAAATTGAGATGGAGGGCAGGGAATGAAGAGCACAATGGACGAGATGGAGGAAAGTACGTACTGTACTACGTTACACGCTATTACAAGAGAAAGATATAAACAAAAAATCAAACTAACACAGTCTCATCCCAAGACGTCATATAACTGACACTTTTGACCATATGTCAACAACGTTTTAGGGTACCCTTAAACGTCGGTTAGATGACGATCCTGGGCGTCATTCAACTGACGCTTATCCTTTAACGTCAGTAAGGTGACGGGGTAGGTTTAGGTCTGGGTAGGGTTAGGATCAGATAACGTCATCTAACCGATGTTTAAGGGTACCCTAAAACGGCGGATGTTGACGTATGGTCAAAAGCGTCAGTTGTATGTTGGACGTGATCCTTACGTTATGAAGAGGAGCGATTTTTCAACTGAATTGAACGATTTTCCAGCCATCGAGGCTGTAGATATCAGCAACTACCTCTTGTAGTCATACTTTTACATACTTTGTCATACTTTGAATGACAAGTCATAAGTCATACTTTGACTTTACAAAGTCCGGAAACATTACACGTTACACAAACATAGCCACTTAAGTTGTATTAACTCACCTTTGACGAAGAGATCACTGCACACGGGCATTTTCCCATTCGGTTCCTCCGACCGTAGACATAGGTTTGCAAGCCGTTTTTCCGGAGTTTTTTGGTCAATTTCTAGCATTTCCCCCTTATGAACAACAACTTTTGGTACACGATAAAAACCCTTTGTGGTTTGATCGATTTAAGTAACGATAAATGACGCAAAACATAGGCATTTTGAGTTTGTTATAGTGTTTTCAAAAAAATTTCAGCAAATCCCTTCCTGCCCTCCATTTGCATTTCACACCATGGCAACGCAGTGGCGTGACGTCATATGAAAACAAGCTATTGATTAAATACTATATTTGAGTACAAATAGAAATATAAGTTTAAATTATCTTCGAATTTATATTATTTTTTTTCAGGAAATGTGTATACTTTTATGGTAAAATGTTGTTCAAATTAGTTAGCATAGCATCAGTTGTAGCAGGTCACGCTGAGTCAAGCTCGCATCAGCTGACTCTATTTTGAGTTTCTATTTATTAAAGCAATCTCCTTGATTGTATTAACAAGTTTTTAATTTCAATGAACTAAAAATATAGGCAACCAGGTAACTTACTTTTAAGTTAAACCAACAATACTGTTCTTACAGTGTAAATACAGCGAACTTTAACCATTTAAGCATACGCCTTCAGATTAAAAGCTTTAATTTCATAAAAAAAACTAATTCAGTCAAGTGTGTCTAAACTTTTAACTGTTATATTATTTAGGGCCCAATTTTAACGACCTAAGCTCACGGTCTTAAGCGCAGGGCACAAGTGCACTTAGGACGCGTCCGCAAGTAGTACAGGAAAAATAGTCGGCGCGTGCAGTATGGTCTAAAAGGGTTGTCCCTGTTCTCTAATGAGTAATGGGTGTGCTTTGGGAGTAACGTGAAATGAGTCTCATCTCCCATTCCCTTTAAAAGCCAGTTGCGCTCGCGCCATGGTGGATATTTACATGGCGGGATTTCAAGCAGAAAGACTGAACACGTTTTCAGAGCGCAAACGAATCTGCTCGTGCACAAGGTTAAAGCTTGCAAGTAGACCATTTACAGGATAAGCCGGATTCCACCATATCTTTATGTACACAATATTAATCTTTTACATTGTAACCCTTTTATTTGTAATATTTGGCATGTTTGTGTGCTTCTGCGCATCCTGTGTGCATACGTTGTGTAAATGTGGTGCAGGACGTAAAAATGATAAGTGCGTCGGGCTGAAACTAGCAAAAGACACGCATTGCGCCGGGTGTTTATGATAAGGCCCTTAATGATTAAAATCTGTCCTCTCTCCTCTCTCTGCAGACATGCCGTGACATGTTATTTGACCACTGACCCACTGTAACCGTCCAGTGCCTCTGTCCATCCTCAGCCAGCTTGATGTGATTAGACATATGTTAACCATCCCAGAGGACTGTTAGTGTGGCTGATAACCGTTTCTTTTACAGTCTGCCCCCCGTATCTTCGGCTTTAAGAGCCCTGGCAGCTGCCTTGTGTGCATGAAATTTGAAATGGACAGGTAGCGCCACATGTTTGGGTCTGGAGTCAGCTCTCCTGTTACCAGCTGCACGCGACAGCTGCTGTAAAAGTGCTCCAGTTTCATGTGGGTTTATCACAGTTTATGATGAATGTGCTGGACTCCACACTTGAACCCTGTTCTGGATATTTACAAAAGACAATTAAAATGCCAACCACCAAGGCCACAGGACAGAACAGCGACTGTTGAGCATCAAAAGTTAAGAATATAACTGTAAACAAAATACAAAGAGTCTTTTTACTTTTTCAAAAGTCAAACTTGACTAGAGTTTGTTGCAGGTAAAGATAGACATCTTATCAAATGCTTAAATATCTTATAGGGATCTTTTTGAGGAATGTATGTATACAGTGGTTTATTCATGAGCCAAAGGACCAGAAATAATGAGTAAAGCACAGTTGTTACATGTTGCTGTAAGGCAAACAATGGACTACATACATAAACCAAGTATTACAACGATTTGATACATTGCTTCTACAAGGCTTTCACCTAGCGTACAATGGCTATTCTAAATGATTAACATCTTTGTTGATCCTGGAACAACATTCCAATCAACCAATCAGATTTGAAGGACAAGTTTATAGTTTGTTTCAAGATTAAGCTGCAACCAGGGTTAGGTGCTTTTATATCAGTGTTATTCACCTATCATTTGCCTCTGATTTTAGGGATGAATCACCGGTAGGGTTAGGTTTAGGGGTATGGTTAGAATTAGAATTTTTTGGACAGGAAAGTTGTTCTAGGATCAACAAAAAATTGCTGGTCCAGGAACATATCGTCAAAGTGTGCAAAATTACGGTTACCAAAATTTGATTACAATATTATTAAAATTCTATTTTATTACAATATTTTCTATTAATTTATTTATTTTTAATTTATGTGATGGCAAAACTGATTTTTTTGTATTTTTAGTGTCTTTAATGTCACATGATCCTTCAAAAACCATTCTATGCATATTCTAAAATTCTATTTTATTTAAAATGGAAATCTTTTGGAACATTATGAATGTATTTACTGTCACATTTAATCAATTAAATGTGCCCTTGCTGTGTAAAGATATTAATTTAGTTTTTCATGGAAAACAATGAATACAGGTAAAGAGAGACATTTGTCACTGGCTTTTAAAGAAACTAAAAAATGATCCCAAATGGTTTAGCCCATCAATATCATTTTATACAACAAAATATAGTAATAAAAGTAATAAAAACAAAGTGTCCCTTCACCAACTCTCCTACTATATTCGCCTATAATGGTGCACTAAATCTCTTTTGAGCTCTCCTGACCTGACGGCCATCTGAAGTCACGTTGTATAAGCAGAGTTACAAAAGTGGTGCAGGCAGCAGTTCCTGAGTGGGTCCTTCTGCTGCTTCACTGAGCCGGAAATATGATCCATCACATGTTGTTTACACTTGAGAAAGTTAGAGGAGAATGATGGTAAAGGAAGAAGCAATTAATGATGCCTAAAAATAAATGCCCTATAACCAGCCCAGTCTTTTACACAGGTGGATTAGTATATACTTCAGTATAAACTATACAATAATGTTTTAAATAAGCTCCAGTTAGTTTTAGACATACACTCTTAGAAGAAAAGGTTCTATATAGAACCTTAAAAGGTTCTAAAGCGCTACGTATTTGGAACCCCTAAAATGCATTGCATGAATGATCACGAAATTCAAGATATTGGGGTTAAAAAATGTAATTAATCAATATCACACGAAGAGTGGCATTTCAGTTTTTATCCTTCAAAAATCAGCATGATTAAAATGGGATATTAAGTTACTACAACATTTAATAAACAATCATTTAATTACATTATATATAATACGGTATACATACATTATGGAGAGCATCTAGAAATGTTAGCATATGTTGGCTGTTGTATGCACTATAGAGCATATTACTGCACTATAGTGCTACACATAAAGAACCCTCACCCCATCACATACCTGTGTCGCTCTCTAAATAGATCCATGTGGTCCTGATATGGTACATATTCAGCTGGTACTGGATTTCACCAATACTGTATTGTACATGTAAAGGACAGTTACACTTACCCATATTCAGCTCGAAGTCCTTTGACCCCGTCACTGTTCCTCTCAAATGGGACTCTGTAGAGCTGCTTCATGGTGATGCTGTGTTTTCCCAAGATGCATCTGATGGTGGTGATCCTCACATGGTTTATGTTGTTGAACACTGTTCTGTCTGCAAGTATTTTCTGGTGGAGACGGGTGGCATTGTCTGCCCTCACTAGGTCCACAATGGTGAGTTCCTTCTGTTGTGTGAACAGGCGTTGGCGTCCTCTCCCAAAAGGTCTTCTAGTCATTGATGTGATATACACTACAGTGCTGTAAATACCATCGGAGTGGAGTAGAAGGTAGAGAGGTGAAGACATACCTGTTTTCTAGTCGGAATTTTCTTATTATAGATGTCACTGTAAAGCGGCTTATGTAAATGTGGCTGGACTCTCTGCCCAGCCTTCCTCATCATCAGGCCATGGTTGATTACATGGTCCACCAAAGTTGCTCTTAGAGTATATCATCAGAGTCCGTGCATGGCCTCTTCAACCTTGACCTCTTCCTCTTGCTCTCCCTCCCTCTATCCATGCTTGCAAAGTTCTTCAAATGGCTAAACTGAGGGCTATTTGTAGCTGGCTGATTGGTGTTCAGTTTTGCAATTAAGTGCCTTCGGGTGAGTGTTTGAGTGGTTGCAATAACCCAATGTGTTTTGTATTTTGAATGTGTTTTCCAAATGGCACCCTGAGATTTCATTTTTGAACAAAGTGTCTTATGTATGAAATAGTGTGTAGTATGAAGGACCAAGTGTGTTGCATAAAGGAGTAAGTGTGTTGCAGAATTGCAACTAGAGTGCAAAGCAACACTTTTTTTAAGTATTGAGGCATGGTAACAAAAGCTTCAAGTTGTGTTGTGTATTCATATACTTATTTTAAACTAAAAATAAGAAAATACTTTCAGTCTATTTTATGTACTTCTCATAAATATACTTAAAATTAAACTTAAATATACTGGCTTATACTGACAGAATATCTGGCCTATACTTGTACTCAATCTTTTGATCTTATCATTTAAAGTATAATTTAGTATTCTAAGTAAAGGCTACTTGTAACAGTTCGGAATTTGAGTACCATTCACAACTTCTGACAATGGAAAATGAACTTAAAATGTACTTTTTTTTGTCAGTGTTTTTCTTCCTGATATTTGACAGCTGAGTGCCTTAGTCACGATGAATAAGACGCATCCAATTATCAACTAGAGTAATCATTCCCACACAAATATCTCAATACCTCTAACAGTCTGCATTACCTCACACTATCAATTATGATTTTTTTAAAGCTCCATTTGTAGACCGAACAATCATTTTTGAGAGTTTGATGCACCATGGTTAAATCATGTCAAACTATTTATTTATATCTGCTCATAAAGCTCCTTGCCTTGCTCTGGTTGAGTTGGAGAAGTTTTAGCAAGATTGGAAACCTATTTCAAGATTTTAATAAATATATTACCTTGGTAATGGGACCTCATTTTTCTTTGAAACCTTGATGGGAAAAGAAAGATCGACATCAAGGAACACAGTTTTTATTTTAGGAAGGAAAATGAGTTTCATAATGTACGTAAATGTCCAATTTGCTTCTCAAATTATGATTTAATGTTCTATCAGCAAGCACTTTGAACAGAAAAACATTACAGTGGCTTCTTTACGAGGCTGGTAGATATTGCATCTACTTTTAGATTCTCTCTCAGTTACATGGAGTCCAAAAAGATTCAGCTCAACAATAAAAAAAACATGTTTAAAAGATTTCACAAAACTGTACTCTATAATCCCGGAGGAAGACTCATTTTTCAGGATGTTAAACATAAGTGGAATTTGAACCGAGTAATCTTTATGAATAAGTATCTGACAATAAGTCTATGAATTTTCTTTATCAGTACCAATATCTTCTAATTCAGTCAAATCCTGTATATCTAAACAAATAGAGACTCTAAAGGGACATGTATACCAGTGTGCATGCAGTCTTAAATTTCTTTCTGCAAATATCACTGGAGGAAAATGTTTTCCAGTTTGGAAATTGTCATTCATATGTGCAGAGTTTCTTCTGCAAATATTACTTGAGGGACTCTGTATTATGATTCTGAAATAAGGTAAATTTAAGTTAAACAAGCAATGTGCATGTACAAGCAACATTCTGCTATGTGTACGGTGAATGTATGTGCGAGAACAAGAAAGCATAATCAAACACTCATTTGTCAGTGAGGAAAGAATCTGCTACAGGGCCACAAAACACATATTCCTCTGTTTCAGCCTCATGCCTCATTCATTGAGAAGCCCAAATAGCGTCTTTGGTGTTTGTGCTGCAGGCTCTCTTGACGTAAAAAGTCAGTATTTATGAAGCAGAGTGGGCAATGAGTGGATCTTTTCTTCTCCACTGGGAAATCTTCTGTAGACGCATATTCGGGGGGTGCAGTTTTTGTTGTCTGTGGAGATGAGAGGCATTTTGGATAACCTTGTTGTCATGTACGCAAAACGAGCCAACAGTGACGGAGATGTGCCCACACACAGATTCACAATCATGTAAAGGGAACCCTTTAGCTGTGTGAATAACTTGCTTGGATAATTCATGCTATTATGTTTTTTTCTGAATGCTTAAACCCTAACCGTGATGCGTATGGCACAATTTCTAAAACTATTAATCCTTAGGGCAAAACCACTCACTGTGTTTGCAAAACTAAAAGCACAAACACTGCTTTGCACGTTTGCATTTTTGTAACACACACTTTCCAAACCTGTAGGTACAATCCAACTCACTGCTTTACACTCAATTTCCAAATGATCAACACACTCCAAGCAAAACTATACACATGTATGGCTATTATTTACACTATTTTGCCAACTCTCTGGCACACTATCACATGTGAAAACTGTTTTACATAATTAGTTCACTTTGCAATCAGCCTAAGCTCTGTTAAAGGGATACTCCACTTTTTTGGAAATAGGCTCATTTTACAACTCCCTCAGAGTTAAACAGTTCAGTTTTACCGTTTTCAATCCATTCAGCCGAATTTCTGATATTTAGAAAAATATTGAATCAGACAGTTTTGGTCTCATTGACTTCCATCAGTAGGAAAAAAATATACTATGGAAGTCGAATGAGACCAGAAACTGTCTGGTTACCAATATTCTTTCTAAATAGCAGAAAATCATTGTGATAAGTATGTGATAAGTCAAAATGGTGCTGTTCACCATCATGCAACCCTAGGCCAATATAACACTGCACACATTATTAAATTCCTGGACACCTTACATGACATGCTTAATGTTGACATTCAGTGAGCAATTTTGACATTTTTCGGTTCAAACTGGTGTTGTCTGTCAGTCATACATTCACAAGTCATTAGATATAATCATGTTTAATTTTGACTTCTCTGTGCATGCTCTTTTGAGGCAGACCCCCATACCCTCCATTATATGACTGACAGACAACACCGGTTTAACCGAAAAATGTCAAAATTGAAAATACTGTGGAAACAAAGACATCTACATCTTGGATGCCCTTGAGGTAAGCTAAAACAAATCAAAAATTAATTTCAAATGAACTATCCCTTTAAGCACTGAACAAATGATGTTTCTAGCTATAATCCAAAATTACATCCTTTTAGATTATTATGAAAACATTACACTATAAAAAAGTATATATTTTCATGATTTGTGATCACAACTTTTTATCTTTTGTCAAATCAATTTAGATAAATAATGTGGTTCAGATAAAATAATATTTTGAATTTCTATTCATTAAACCAATCTCTTTCATTGTAATACTCAATTGTTAAATTTGCAATGAACAAAAAAATAAAGCTGCAGTCCACAGTTGTTCCTCTTTGTCGCCATCTCTGATCGAAATCGCCAATTGCAGTCATTCGTGGAATTATCAACTTTACGTGAGTAGTACTTCAACACGGCACAGCGTGGATGAACACGATGTTTGAGGAGAGTGTGCAGCTGTCAGTCACCACGCCGGTGTTTTAAACTGGCATTCAGAATCACAGATAATTATTTTTGGAATTATTTTAGACCAACATAATAATTTTCACCCGAAAATGTCAACTGAACAAGTAACATCCACTTTTGTTCTGGTTCTGACCAACAAAGGGAAAAAAATCATTGCCGTAATGCTGATTAAATCTAACAATTTTTTATCATATCAAGTAAAACCGTGCAAATTATACTTTGTTCTCAAATTTTTCATGTTCAACATCAGCATTGAGTGACTACATTTAATGCCCTTCCGATATTTATCCTTGTTTTCGCATGGGCCCGTCTCTTTCAGCCACTCCAAAGTGTTTTACATTTTACAGTGGGTGAATCTGTTGTCACTGGTGATTATCGTTTGAACTCGTTCTGGATCCGCCATTAAATTGATGTTTAATTATATCAAGTGCTGTGAGAAAAGGCTATAAATCTCCACATCCTCACCAGCTTTCTAACCGAGACTCCTTCTTTATGTGTACAGATGTGACATTATAATGACGCAAAGATGTCTCAAAATTTCCCATGGAAATCCACCAGTACTACTGGAATTAAAAACATTATTACAAGCTTACCACTTTGAATTGAGCTAAGGCAAGCAGATAGTTTAGAACACTGTCTAGTTAGGCTATATATTTAAAAAAAATAAATAAATAAATAATTTAGATCATTTTAACCCAAAAAAGCTACGGACTGCAGCTTTAAGGCAACCAAGTAACTTTAAGTCATATTAATAATTTTACAAATAGACAATTAATGGTCTTTTAGCAGTTTACAATAAAAAAAAATCTTGGTAGAGTGTTTGGGTAACATCTGTAAAATCTGGGTGAACCACTGGATTAAAGAAGTCCACATTGTTTATGAAATGCACAGAGATGCAATTGCACGTGCATTTATACTTTAATCTCACAAACAGATACTGTGATGACCCCCTACACTCAAACACAAAACAGAAAGACCTCAGGATGTTTTTCCCGAGCCTCCATTAGCGTCCTCAAGGATTCAATGAGGATTATTTGCATGAAGCATCCCCATTATGTTGTTGCCAAGGAGAATCTGTCATAATCCTGAGCTATCCTCCTATAGTGACAGCCATTCATAAAGCTGGCGATCACAAGCTGCCACAAATTAAATAGCATAAGTAGGACTTGCATGTTTTGATTCTCTCTCTTCTGACTGGGTTGTGTCCCCTGCCCCATCCAGGTAGATGATAGTGGCTTTCCAGCTGTGGAGATTAACACACAAATCACTGCATCAACAGATACAAATCTGTCATCTGGATTATGAGTTACGATCTAGAAAGGTTAACAAACACAAAGACAAAAGCTTTCACCCCCTCCCTCTTCAAACCCAGTAAAATCAGTAGACAATAAACATGCCCTGAAATGGCAACAATAAAACTAGTATTCTTACCAGATATTAACGCATACATTGTAAGAAGGATATTAATGATGCCACTGTCATTTTACAAGAAAATTGGCTTTTTTTGAAAGAGTAATTATCTACACTCTCTAAACCAATTGTCTAGGTAAAAGATTCACAAAAAATCTGTGTTAGCAAGAGGCAAACCATGTGAAATGATTTTGTGTTTGGCTTTGTCCTGTGTTTGGAGCCCAATGGACTGTTTATTTAGCAACTTATTTGTTTCTGACATCGCCTTTGTTGGTGAATGAAAACATGAATTATTGATGTATAACTTAATATGTAATTAAATGGATGATGTGTGTTAAATGTGAACGATCTACCTCAGGGAAACAGTGTTTGGTCTCCTGTGATGTTTTATTTCTCTCATTAGACGCAGATCAGGGTTGTTGTAACGCCGTAAAATTAAGACTAAAAGAGCACAAAGTGAACACAGTCATTTTATAAAACTTAAATAATAGCATAACATTTGAGGGAAAGCAGTATGAGAGTTTCCAACTTTCCACTGACCCCACCAAAAAAAAATAATAATAATAATACAAATTTCATTTTTATTATCATTGATAGCAACATACTGTACTGTACTGTTTTTAGAAAGAAGTCTCTAATGCTCACCAAGGCTGCATTTATGATCAAAAATACAGTAAAATATGATTACATTTTATCACAATTTAAAATAGCACAATTTTTACATCTATGGTATTTTCTATTTTCTATTCTAATATATCACAATTTGGTCTCGGTCACCATAGATATCCATAATAAAGGCTAGATGTCTTACGATGGAGTCTATCGTCATCACCGTCGGCCATCTTGTCACAGGTACGCTTATGTATCAGTATGAACACAAATACTCTTATCTCGTTGAAATCTTGACAAATTTACAAACGGTTTGTTTCTTACAAACGTTATTAACATGGCTATAATTCTGGATGATAATTTATTTATACACTTATTATTCATAAGTATGCAGTGTCATAACTACAATACTACATCTCTGACGTTTAGTACAAACCAAACTATTTGAGCAAGTTATGGTTATTTAAAAAGTACATGCACCATTAAAACACAATGTTACGAGTGAGCTGCCTGCGACAAGATGGCCGCCAGGTGCGGACATAGATCTCCATTGGCTAGTGGCGTGGACGAGACATCTAGCCTTTATTATTGATATCTATGTTGGTCACTTAATGTCTGTCATGTGATCCCTGTTGAAAGTCATGTGATGTGTCATGTTGTCATTGGTTCATTGTTTATAGGTGTCCCCTGTCATAATTCTTGTCTATTTAAGCCCTCATGTTTGCCATGCGTTTTGTTATTGTTTCCTGTGATTACTGTTGTGTAAGTCTTTACGTTCATGCCATGTCTTTGTTTCATATTTCATCTTGTTTTGTTTAAATATACTGCTCTTGGGTTCTCTACTACTTGCGTCCAGTGTATATATTACACTTACTGACCACAAACTTTTGAATGTTTGTATTATATATACTGTACTACAAGGATTGTAGTATAAATGTATATATTGTTCCATCAGCTGGTCCTGGACTATTGGGCCATCCTTATTGTTGAGTCCTGGACTATTTCAAATCAATGTCACGCACACTAAAAGCCTCAATCCTCAAGATTGAAAGTTCAAGACAAAGAACAATGGAGCTTTGTTCATGTTGTGGCAAAGGCTGCCCAGAATATGTTGTTCAGCCTGTGGACAAAACAAGAGTGCAGTAAATCCCCTGATGTAAACAAATTACGATGCCCGTACGTAAAATCAGTTTACATGATTGATGTGCAGATGAAAATTACTAATTACACCATGCAATAATGATAAGAAATTAATACTGATATGTAGAAGTTAGAAAGGAAAGTTTTCTAAAACAAAATGCATTAAATCTGAACAGCTCTGGTGAAGAAAAAAAAGTTGATTCATTGTAGATTTTTGTCTTTGATCCAGTTTTGAAAATAAGTTTTAATAACCCATACGGCCAACGTTAATAATTGTGGTAGCAGATATAGACGAGCCCGATCTCATGAAAGTTCGTACTTATAGCACGAATGTCATTTCTCGTGCCATTTATACGGCAAAATCTGTTTTTGCGAGTATATGGCACGCGTTTTCGCGTGCATATGATACGCACTTTTTGTCGCGTAATACGCACAAACTCCGCACCCCCCTCCCCCTAAAACCTACCCCAGGGTTTTTTAGTGCGTAGCATATACACGCAAAAAAACATTTTTGGCGTATAAATGCCACGAGAAATTACATTCGTGGTATAGATACGCATTTTCATGAGACTGTGTTGAATAGACTGGTAAAGCCCACAGGGTATTCCCCTGACCCGGTCAGTCCCAGCGTCAGTGTTGCTCAGTTAGGAGGCATGAGAGGAATGCTTTCCAATCCTCGAGCTGGGGACCGGAGGCCCACTTAAATTCCAGCACGGAGCTGTCAGAATGCTCAACATCACTGATCATACAAATAAAGCATGCTGCATATTAATGCTGTCTGCTGCGTCATATAAATATCACCACTTTGAACTAGTTCTGGAATACCATACCTGGCTTTCATGAGCTAGATTTACTATTGACTGTTAGGATGGACTAAGAAACTGTTAACACTGGGCTTTTATCCCTCTCCCATCACTTCCATGTCTTAACAAGGGTGTTTGCCCAACACAAAGCTTGCATCTTTCCAAGGGTTTTGTAAATCAGGTGTACTCGAACACAACACAAGTTAACAATTGAAACAGAGGTTTTAAAATTGCAGTTAATCCTTTTCAATGAAAACAACTGTGAAGGGATTAACAGCTTACACCAAATCAAAAAGCAGATAAAGCTATTTGCTAATCTTGACATTCGAATACGCTTCCTCCAAAAACATCACTGCAACACCAGAGTGCCTCTACTTAAAGTCTTTCCCAAGCTTGCTATTGCACACTCTGAGAAGAAAAGGTTCTGTATTTAAGCTTAAAAGGTTCTGTCAGGCGCGAGTGATCTGTGATGTGCAAAACAAATGCATAAAACTCTGCAAAGGGGGCATGAGTCATATTTACTGTATTTAAGTGAGAGCTGAAAACTGTTTTATTTCACTCCTGTTTGTACAAATGTACAATCTCTTTGTAAAGAGCTATAAAGCAGTGCCCTCTTTACACACTCAATGGGAAGAGTGATTACAGGACACACATGAACACATACACTAGGATAAATAGAGGGAGCAGCTGTGCTTTCACCTGTTCTTTAGGCCTAGAGAAGGTGGTCATGATGTTTTAAACAGAAGGCTACTCTGGTGGTCTCTGGAACGCACTGACCTACATTCAGACTGCATCCAAATACTATAGGTACTTATTTTGAATAAGTACTTCACGACCACTAAAAAGTATGTTAGTATGAATGTGTATAATCCGGACGTACATTCGTCATGTTGTCATTAACATGTGACCTACCAGTGTCAGTTGTGTTGCTGTCATTCACAAATGTCCTCATGGGATAGTGTCCATTGATGCACACTTACGAATCTCACCAGAAGTAGGCCATCTGGGTACTTTTAGTCTACACTTTTATGAATAGTGTGAATTTGGACATACTTCTTTTGTCACATACTGTTTTTCGCCTACTATATAGTAAGGAAGTATGCAGCCTTGGAGAAAAAGTGGCAAAAAGTAAAGTTGGGTCCCAAATGATGCACTATACACTATTAAACACTAATTTTGTACTCAACCACGTGGTGTAATTTTATAAGGTTACTTTGTCATTCAACATCGGAGTATGGTGGCCCTCCCCCTCCACATAATTAAAGCTGTGCCAGAGGAGTGGATGAAGTGTCCAATATTCCACATGTAACCAGTCCTACTGACCCGCTCTGTATGGGATTCCATCCATGGTATCTGGCGTGGGAGGCAGGTGCTCTATCAAAGAGGCTTAAGACAACAACCTCTAGATTTAGTTGCTAGAGCGCCTCTTGAAATCAGGGGAGTGAGGTTTACATGCACAGCTCTTACTGGGCTATGACAGATATAATCACCCCCTAAACCACACTCCCATCCGGGTCATGGCACCAAATGTAACCGGTTCTACTGACCCGCTCAGAGTACCGACTCAAACCGCCGTGGTCTCCGGCATGAGAGGCAGAACAAGAAGGCTAAAGACAGCAGCCTCTAGCGTCAGTCACTAGTTTGTCTCTTGAGATCAAGTCTCTTGAGGGTGTGAGGTTTAAACACACAGCTCTTACTGGCCTAAGACAGTTACACACACCTCATGTTTTTGGTTAAATAAGTGACTCTTTTGAATAGAGCATACATATGCAAATTAGGACACACTTTAAATTAGGTACAAGTTAAGTTAAAGGGGTCATGAACTGGCTTTTTAAATTTTGTTATATTGTTGTCTGAGGTCAATTTATGACGTTCGCTTGGTTTTTGCATTCAAACATCAAAATGAATAAGTAATAGGCTATTTTCTACCCTAGTTTTTAGCCTAGCTGAAAAACACTCGGTTTTTATGGGCGTCTTGCACTGAAGACTTGGAAGTAAACGGCCACTGCTGTGAGTGGATAACAGTTTTGCATTATAATGAGTTTCAACTCACTCGTCGAATGCACTTGGGGGAAATTTTTTTGAAAACGTCCAATGTTGTAAAATGGCAACCGGAATGATTCGCCCATACATGTTCGAACCCAGAATCCGTGTGTTGCGGAATTCCTGTCAGATCCAATATAGATGGCAAAACACCGTCTTTACTCTTAATCGGTCTGCAAATCCAGTCTTGTTTACAAAACAATTCTCAGTGAAATGAAGCGAACAGACGGACAATGTTTTATTGTCATGCAGTCCTATTGGAATCCAGAGGAAGCTTAAACAGCGACTCTTCTTCCATAACCAGGCACTGCACAATATTCTGTATTGCTCGTTATCTCTGATCCGGTTTGTCATCACGAGGTAGGCAGGTATATGTTATTTAGCTTTGCGTGTAATGCGCGAATTGGTGGGCGAGGCTAAACCGGCTGTGTTGAAGTAGGAGTTGATCTTCTTCTGCGGGGGTGGTGTTTTATCCTCTTTGACATCATAGTTCCCCACTTTGAAAAACGAGTCGTTTGCTGAGGCTGGTGTCAATAAAAGCTGTTATTGGACTAACAAGGACGTTTTCAGTTCTGAAACTTATAGGATATTCTTATAATATGATGAACTCTTAGATGTCAAAAGCTCAAAGAAAATTAGATTTCTCAGTTCATCACCCCTTTAAGTTAAAATTTTATTTTGAGCACATAATATGCCATGGACCATGTTATGACAGGATTGGACGTAATGTAAAAGCACGTCATACTTAAAGTTGTCTATACACATTAAACTGTGTTATAATTAGGGTTGGGTATCGTTTGAATTTGAACGATTCCGATTCCGATTCCTTGTTTCGAATTCCGGTTCCTAACGATTCTCGATTCCGATTCTTTTAAGAGGCAGGGTCAAAAAAGTGTAGCTAACCTTGCTAACCAACGGTCTTTCTGAAGGAAATACTCCTTTCTGAAGGAAATACTCATTCTGTCACAAATACTCCTTTTGTCACAAATGTTGCATTTTGCCGAGATTTCGTTACTCATGTTCGACTCGCGCGGTTATGCCAACACTTCCGGTAGACGCTTCTTCATTGGTGTTGTTCAGCGGTTTCTTCTTCGGTTCGACGGACTGTGAATATCGAAACTAGGAATTGAAATTTTAACTTTTGAATCGATTCGGGAAAAACTAAAAGTTAGTTCCGTTTCAATTGAATACTCAATTCTCGATACCCAACCCTAGTTATAATAAGTATTTAAAAAATATATATATAATTTTTTTTTAATAATAAATTAAAAAACTGAGTTGTGCTTTCTTATTTGATAAAGCCAGACAATTCAAACAACAATGACAAATATAAAAAAAATTTGAGCAATGGTTGTGTTTTTAGTTTCATTGTGGATTGCTAAAGCAGTTGTTCAGTTTTTTAAAGAGCTTTGTTTTTTTACACTGTATTCTCTTTCTATTTCTCTCATTCTGGTGCCACAGCTGTCTGGCTACCCTCACCGTCTCACACCCTGCTATTTCCAGGCAGGGTCTCTTCTGTATGTTGTATCTCCGTTGTCTGCGGTGTGTTTGCTGTGTAAGCAGTGTTCAGAGGCCTGAGGCCATTCAGCAGCATAGAGACAGAGTGGGAGGAGATGTGAAAGGGCAGATGTGAGGGGGAGAGAGTTTAATGCGTTTAGCTGAACTCAGACAGCGTGTATCACCTGGTCTGTTTGAAGTGGTTGACGCATTGACCAAAGAACAATTTTTCTTTAAAGTTTCAACAAGCCACAGAAGACAGAGAGGACACCGCCAAAGAAACTTGATGAACCAATAAGGGAGGGGAGCGACTGATATCACTTCCTTCTTTATGCGATAGACATAAAGTGTGTTAGTCTGTCTTAGTTTTAATTTACAGCCTACTACAGGACTTTTCTATGCTAAAAAAGACAATTTCTGTTTGCTTGCTGGCGTTTTTTTAGACTAGCTTACGAGATGTACAACACCCTTCTTGCAACACCTTTACATGGCTTTATGGGGTTAATTAAGTAGCCCTAACATTCATTTGTTGTAATTTAGAGTACATTAGAGCTGCAAATTCAGGAATCATTGCTTAACAAGTCCCACCTACAAAGATAGAAAAGGATTGTGCAAATGTGTTAATGGCTCTAAATTGGCTTGAAAACAAGAACCCCACCTTTTGCAAATGTTTGTTCATCAGTTACTCCTATAATGTGTTTTAAGCTTGTTGGTTGGATATAAATATAATGAGTGGGCATATGCAGATTCATGGAACTAATCATTTGTTGAAAAATTAACCAAGAATCTAATTTCCTGTGAATTGCCTTTTTCACATCAGTTCGAAGTTGTTTTGCAGGTTATTTGCATGCAAATATTGGTAACACTTTACAATACAGGGTGCACTAATATGTATTAATTCATCCTTAACTAATGCACAGATAATCATGAGTTAATGTGTAACTCAACCATTAATTAACGACTACTTCATAAGCAACTAATAAAGAGTCTATATGATTAATAGATTAAGTAATACATGAACTGCTATTAATTCAATGTGTAATTGTGTATTAATTCCTTAATAACATATTTTATTAACTAATAGTGTAAATTAATGTGTTAATTACCACAATTAGTCAAAGCGTTGCACTTCAACTTCCAGTTGTCTGCTTTAATTAATCATTAGCTAATGATTTGCAACAGTATCATTATGTTATGACTTTACTTGTTGAGGCACATCATTATTAACTAGTCATTTAGTAATTGTAGTAATTTGCACATGAATTTGCACTAACAATGAAGTAATTAATGATGTATTAATGCATATTAGTGTACCTGTCATCTGGAAGTTGAAATACAAGGCTTTGGCTCATTCTGGTAATTAACATATTAATTAACACTATTAGTTAAAAAATTAATTATTATGGAATTAATCCACAATTACATATTTAATTAATTACAATTCATATATGAACTAATACATTAACCTTACATACTCTTAACTAGTTCCTAATCTGTGCATTAGTTAAGCATGAATTAATGCTTATTAGTGCACACGTATTGTAAAGTGTTACCCAAATATCAATAACAATGTGATGTCCATTTAGAGAGGGGTTTGATGCCAAACAAAAGTGCAGAAAATGAAAAGGACAGGAAAAAAAATATGCGATCTACTTTTGTGTTTGCTGAGGATTTCAGCACAGAGAGTCTACACACTCTCTGCACACTCACAGTGACGAAGGGGAATTTGTCACGTAAGCTGAATTATCCAAAGCAGGCCAAATGTAGGTGACTGAGTATTTATACCCAGAGGATATTTTTGCCAGCTCTGCTTTATTTTTTAGACAAAGCCATCTGAGCAACGATCACATGCCGTTGACACAGTCACACATATTGTTCAGAAACGCAAGCATTTTGTAGCAAATCCATATGACGTCAATGTTGCCTTAAAAGGGAAGTTCAATCTGCTCAACAATGTTGGGTGTGAGTTTAATGTTTATGCTCAAGGAATAATGCTGAAAATGTCCTGTTGTGAAACACTTTGTTCTTGCACTGTATTATGCCTTATTTCTTCTGAAGCATTGATGTTTCTCATTTTAAAGTTTTTATCTGGGGGTCTTAAATTGAGATGATCCAAAGGGCATCTTGTGCTTCAACACCCTTTCACATGAGAACTATTTTATGTTTTGGCAAATTCTTGACTAGTATGATTTTTAGGAAAAAGCAAATCGGTCAGGATCATAAAAATTTGCCAAACTGTATTGCAAACTGAGTAATAAGTTTTGGTCAGTCAGTGTAGCTTCAAGCAGGTAACTTTTGCACAATGTGCAGTGCTATACTGTATGCATGGAAATAGGTGAAAGTTTATTGTAAGTGGATTAGGGAAGTCCATGGATGTGTTTCAACATCCATGTTCTCTCTCTCTTCTCTGAACACATAGATGAGATTAAAGAAGTAGGAGGGCCTACTTCTCTGTGCTTTCGAGTTGTTGAAATGATCTGAACATGGACTTGCACATTCTTCCCTTCGCAAACACGTGCAGACAGCACACATGAAAAGCCAATCCATGTCACTAGGCCACAGTTTGCAAGATTTTGCAAAGAAGACAGATTTGTAACTTATTTCATATTCTTTGTATCCGTATATTGCAAAGCTGCAGAGCTTATATGTCCTTTGCAACATCGATTCATTAGATAAAATTACATATTTAATTGTGCATGCTCAATTCCACCATTTTTATTTTTAAATGATCTGCATCACCATTAAAAAAATATATACATATATATTTTATTCTGCAGGGATGCATACAATTTCTAGTTGTGACACACTGCATCCAGTGTAGACAGCATCACTGATTATAATGGGTTATATTTGCTTTTGTCACGTTGCATCACGCCACTCGATATTTCACAATATATCTTTTTGTTGAACTGATCTAAAAAATGTATAATTTTTCACACTGTTCCTTATACTGTTGTGATTCACTTTTTTTTTTAAAAACTTTATTTTTTAAATTTATTTAGACAAAATAGTTAGGCCATAATCATCTTATTGGTATTGGAAATGCAGAATTGTATTATCGGTGTATCCGTTACACAAACCTAAATTCTATGATTTATTTAAGCTGAATGTCTGTAAACTGTTCCAACTACACACACTAGAGCTCAAAACTGCATAAAAAATACCTGGAAGTAACCATGGGCAACTGGATTTTACAATTTAGGTTAGGAATTGTTTTGTTGATACTGAGGCTGTACTCAGCGTGAAAAAGTGACGTGGCCACATTCATCAGAGGATGTTCCCATTTTTGTTGTGTCCCTTGGGAAGACAAAAGAACAGACAGAAAAGATAGAATAGGTTGTGTAAGTGGGTCAATACATAGCCGCTGTGATGTATAACCTGGTACCAATGACCTCTTTCAACATTATGCGTGTGTAAGAAGTGTCCCAATTTTAGGAACACTAGAGTGTGCTTGCCACATGTTGAGAAGACTAGGTTATGAAGACCAGAGACTAAAGAAAGGGTGATGGTGAACAAAGAAATGAAATAGGAAATGTCTTTCATGTTCACATTCACATCTTTGAATTCACATTCACAATTTTTTAAGACGACAGTTAAATCAAAAATATATAAAGTTTGCAGACAGATTTTCAGGGTTTACACCTTTTTCTTTTGCTCTTTTTTAGAATAAAAAGCACACATGTAGCATATTTAGTAGCTTAGTGTTTTTTTGCTGACCTACAGCATACAGAAAGAAAGTCTTTTGGGTGAACAAGTGTTTTCCATGACTTTTTAAAATAATTATCTCATCTTACACTGAACAAAATTCTAAATGCAACACTTTTGTTTTTGCCCCCATTTTTCATGAGCTGAACTCAAAGATTTAGATCATTTTCTCAGATCAAATAGCTGATCTGATTTATCAAAACGATTTCATTTAGGCTACACCTGGTCACATAAATGTTTTTTTGCAAAATGGATATAAATCCGATCTTCAATGCAGATGTAATGGAGTGCACATCACAGAAAGCAATAGATATTGCTGTATTTTATTGATCATCAGCTAATTTCAAAATCAAAGACAGCAATAAGAGAGAGTGTTAACAGAACTGGTAAGATCATTTCGTTTCTTTACTTTTAATGAAGATGATTGTGTGTTAAGCGTCTGTGACTTACTTTCACTTTGATTTGCGATAGTTTGCGGCGCGTTGGCTTGAAGAATAGATGATCAGTTGCTCATCTGAGGTGATGCGTGTCCCATCATCATATCTGACTATAGCCTATAACATGCTCTCACAAGTTAATTTTTTTGCATTTTAGTCAAATTTAAAATCAACAACCAGATGCAACTTAGTTTCAACAACCAAATGCATTTACACTTGTCCAGTTTCGTCTGGACTGCGTCCCAGACCACCTCCTGAAATGGTTTGAGCGATCAGATTCAAATCCGTCTCGAATGACATTACGGAGGGCATTTACACCTGTTTTTCACAATCGGATAGCTATCCGATCACAGAAAACGCATGAAGTGGCCAGGTGTAAACAGCCCCTAAATCTGTGTTAGTGAGCACTTCTCCTTTGCCGAGACAATCTATCCACCTCACAGGTGTGGCATATAAAGATGCTGATTAGACAGGATGATTACTGCACAGGTTTGCCTTAGGCTGGCCACAATAAAAGGCGTAAATGTGTTTTATCACACATCACAATGACTACGTTTACATGCAGCCAATTTTCGGGTTATGGCCGGGTTAAGGTCACTATTCGGGTTTCTGAAACATTAGGAATAACCCGTTTACATGTGTGAGCAGAGAGAGTTTCTCCTGTATATATGGAATTGCAATATCCCGATGTAAACGGCGACGCGCGGTTAGCGTCTAGACGTACGAACAACCTTAAGACGCAATATGCATCATTTCCAATTCTTCTTCCGTATCCAAAGACAACAACAACAGAAGCATGTGGATAATGAATCGTTCGGGGCAGATAGCGATAGTCTTTGTTTGCGCTTTGATGCTGGTAACGTTACTGAGCTCGCTCCAAAAGTATGCTGTGCTGTGTCTCGCCATGTTTACTTCCGGTTCATTGCGCGCAGATTTTTGTATGCGCCGAGAAGTTTCTCTACTCAAAAGTCCAAGATTCCTTGCGAATAGAACATGCGCAGAACACAAATCACTATGGAGATATGCCGATACGCGTTTACATGACCAAAAATTCGGGTTAGAAAAGGGGTACTCCAGGTATAATATCCCGGTTTTTAAAATCCGGGATATTGTACCTATTATACCACGGATATAATTCGGTTTCGCGGTGTTTACATGGCCTTTGCGAAAGTTATTGATAATATCCAGGTTTTGAACGGGTTATTGGCTGCATGTAAACGTAGTCACTGTCACAAATGTCGCAAGTTTTGAGGGAGCGGGCAATTGGCATGCTGACTGCAGGAATGTCCACCAGAGCTGTTGCGTGTTGATAGAGTGTTCATTCCTTTACCATAAACCGTCTCCAAAGGTGTTTCAGAGAATTTGGCAGTACATCCAACCGTTTTCACAACCACAGACCACGTGTAACCACATCAGTCCGGGACCTCCACATCCAGCATCTTCACCTCCAAGATCGTCTGAGACCAGCCACCCCGACAGCTGCTGCAACAATCGGTTTGCACAACCAAAGACTTTCTGCACAAACTGTCAAAAACCTCAGGGAAGTCAGAAGTCTTAGGGAAGCTCATCTGCATGCAGGGGGTCTCGACCTGAATGCAGTTCATCATCGTAACCTACTTGAGTAGGCAAATGCTTACATTCGATGAAAACATGAAGCTGAAAACATCCCAGTTCTTGCATGGCCAGCATACTCACCGGACATGTCACCCATTGAGCATGCTTGGGATGCTCTGGATTGGCCTGTGGAATGTGGGTCCACTCCTCTGCAATGGCTGTGCAAAGTTGCTGGATATTGGCAGGAACTGGAACACACTGTAGGATATCTACAGTGTGTTCCAGTTCCTGCCAATATCCAGCAACTTTGCACAGCCATTGCAGAGGAGTGGACCCACATTCCACAGGCCACAATCAACAACCTAATCAAATATGTGAAGGAGAAGTGTTGCACTGTGTGAGGCAAATGGTATGGTGACCAGATACTGACCACCCCCCACATACTCAGAGAAGATGCCAAAGCAAGAATCCTTGTTTTCAAAGTAAGCTCTTGCAGTTGCTAGTCATCTATTGAACTGAGCTGAAGGTTTGGCTGGGGTAACAGGTGTAGGCCTCATCTCTGCTAGTCACTGCCTTACTGAAGCAACTGCCTGGACCACAGAAACACACTCCTACTGCCCGTCAAGAAGATGATATCAAACGTCTACTATTTCAAAGGATTAAAGTGCTCTAAAGGCACACTTACTCACACAAACGGGACTACAGGGAATTCTGGGGCATTATTTTAAAGATGACTCTTTAATGAGCACAGCTGCCTCTGTCTACTCCTGATAAACCAGTGGAAGACATTTGTGAGGGGCATTATGTCCTCGTCACAGCTGTGCAGCTGCAGCATGGAGCACGATAGGCATTCCAGGAATGGTTGGAATATTTTGTGGTTTTATTCTGGAGCCTTGAGTCATTCTCAGTGACTTCGTCATTGGCTCAAAGACTTAGAAAGTAAACATTTGTTCCAATTCATCAGCTGTGTGAGCTGCAGATTATGAAGTCTTGCAAGCTTGAACTGCAGCTATTTAAGACTGACTTTAAGAAATTCTTTCAAACACCTTTAATCAGATGTTATTTCATTTTAAAGGCCATTGTACAGTCTAATTATTTGAGCTATGCCAATTGTAGTAAGATTAATGAAGATTAATGTTGTGCATTATCTACTGTAGATCTGATCTAGATTAAAAACTGTTCTCTCTGTACCTTAACCATTATTTTCAAAGATTCTTTTAGTATATTTGCCAGGTAACCCCTCTTTTTTATTTGAAATCATGAACACAACCTGAACTAACCTTACCTTGTCATAAAAAGGGCCTTGTCATTCCACCTCTGGAAAGATGAATGTGTATTTAAAATGGGTAATTTCTGTAGAAGAAATTATTTTTGAATTAGGAACTTTCTAGACTGAGAAAAGCCAGAAAATGTATTTTGGGTATATGTGGATGAAAGACAACAACTCCCAGAATGCACTTGCTTCACTGCCCTAGAAGGCCACACCTACTGGCAATAGCGCAGTAGGTAAACAACAAGTCTAGGCTAGTCTAGTAAGTCTCCGTGATGAGTTTGTCCGAAAATGTGTTTCGAGAATCGCCCGAAATGTCCAGGATTCGGCTTTTGCGTTCTACAGTCGCCATTCATCATGTTTACTGTGGCGAGCAGGACGAGTGAGGGCCGTGTGGAGAACAACACGAGGCCGGTGGCATGAGTACCGATGAGCGACACCTGTGAGACGCAAGTTACCAGTCTCGTATCTCTCACGGAGGAGCGGTAATTTTCTTAGCAATGTTAAAACGCACATCAACCGATCACTTATTTAGCATTCATGTAAACACTACATTCAGATTCACCAATCAGAATGAATTCAGTTAGATTGAAACAAAAGCTGTACATGTAAACAATTCATGGCGACTGCAGAAAGCAATGGACACCGACGGCTGGACATGTCCGGAAAAAGAGAACGGTAACCCCTAAAGTTACTACTCAGCTTTCTCCACTGAACAAGAGCCTGCTAGCTTAGTTTCCAAAAAAAAGATGGCTGACACTATGTGTAATACCAATCCTCCATATTCAGTACCTTCGTCCATATTTTCAAAAAGTTTCTGCCGGTGAAATCAGACGCGCTGGCACTGATCTGTGATTGGTCTGTTAGCGCATTAGGTCCAACCCCCTATGAGTGGGTTTGATAGGGGGGATCTAGTGCTTGTAGTCTTTATAGAAATCCCCTCATCTTACACTTCCTCCTACAATGACGTAAAATTACGATTTTTGCATCATTGTAGGAGGAAGTGAAAAAGGTAAATAGAGTTAAAAAGGTAAATAGCAGAGTTCTCTCGTCTCAGGGGAAATTGAGAGAGTGTTGCACGATCTTTCAATAGTATAACTGTGTTTCTAACAATGGAAAGCTTAATGCAAATGGGTGGAGTGTCCCTTTAATAGATGTAATTTCCTGATTTGTCCTGTTTTTGCTTGTTGGTTGGACCAAATGTCTTGAATTTGACAGGCGAATGTTTTACAAATACTACTAAGCAGTGGAGCAGTTTGAAATATTTTTTATAATAAATAATAATAATTATATACATATACATATATATATATATACATATATATATATATATATATATATATATATATATATATATATATATATATATTATTATTATTATTTTTTTTATATTTTAAAGAAGCTTTTTTTCTTCAGTATGATATAAGGACAGTTTGATCAACCTAATATTTTATTTTACTTTATGCACCCCAAATATTCAATTTTAAACAAACGAAAAACATTGTCAGCACAGAATATGTAGATTATTATCAGAATTGCATTTTAGTGTATTTTTTTATAAATGATGCATTTTTGAATAAATGAATAGATAGAACAAAAGCGTAATGTCATTGATTGAAATTTTCACTGACTTTTAAATGGCATGTTAACACATTTTCAATAAAGCATAGTATTATTAAATTGAGTAATTATCCACTTTAAACATAATCACTTAGTATCACTGGGATGTCCCATTTCTAAAAATACACTGAATTAACGTAAACTGTATTTTGGTCCCGTCATGCGTTCAGTAGCGTTCTGGAATGGACCAGTGAAGGCCGATGAGGATTATGGGAGTTTCCTACCACTCTGATCACTACCTTTTCACATGCAGGTTATAAACAGGTTTAGTGTAACGAGATAAGGGGCTATTTTTAGTCCCCTTATATCTGTTTAAAGGACAGACTGGACTATTTTTAGTAAATCTTTGGCTTGTGATTTCTATAGTTAGCTCGTCCAGTTTCCAAATGCAGGAACTTTCCAGCCCGAAATATTTGTTCACGTCCCAAGTGTACACACCAGGGTGTTTGTTTTAGCATCAAAGCGAGAAACAACCATATGGTCAGTGAGTGTTCAATAATCTGCCTTTAAGAAGCAGCTTGTCTGTTTTTCTGCACATTTCCTGAGAAGAAAGAAGTATTTTTCAATCATCTTTATTAGTTTGTCTGGTGCAATCAATAAGACCTTGTGAATTGCAAAATAAAGCTGTGAAGCCTGTGATAATACATATGCAGCCAATAAAGGTTTGGTATTCACAAAGATTCCCATTCTCTGTGAGTTTTGCAGCTCTAGCTGTATTTTGCAGGTCTGAGAGGAAGCTCTGCATGATCTATATAACACGGTTCAGCTCTGCTGCTGGAGGTGGTGCTGTGGTTTGGATGAGTTTGAAGGGGAAGAACACCATACTAATTTCAGCCACAGCCGAAGCTGTGTCATATCACACTATTGATGCTGACAAACACAAGCTTAGCTGAACTACTTTCAATATATGAGCAATATCCACAAACCTCACAAACCCTGATATAAATCAAGATGGAGCACTGTATCTGAATAACTACTCAGTGCTCAGCAATAAAGTACCAAACGCTGCAGATAATTGATAAAAGAATTAGATTACATTTCGACAAGCTGCAGGTCGTGCATGGTTTGAGGTTAGATTGAGGACAGGGAAGCGTAACAGCGAAGGATCTGGGCTGCTAATACACAAGTTGCAGGTTGATTTAATCCCACATAGCACTTAACCTCAAATTACTCTGGGAGGCTGTCCATGCTATCAGTGTCAATCACTTGGGATAAAAGCACATGCTAATGATAACTTCTAAATGTTGACAGGTTTAATGTATAGGAAACCGCCGTTAATTTAGTAAATTGACACTGAAACAACTAAAAGTTAGATGTTTTATTGCTAAAACTAATACTTTTCATAATTTCATAATTTTTACTATTAAGGAATACATGCCCCAATGAAACAGGGTTGAGGGTGAAATTGGAAGAGGATTAAGTGGCCTTATTGTAAAACTACAAACTAATAGTTAAGGCTCAGAGAGGCTCCTACTTAGTAAAAAAAGGAAGGCCTGATTTCAACAAAGATTTCATTTCATTAAGTGCAGCAGATGCCTTGATGGCAGTGAGATCAACAAACTCCCTTTAAAAGTTTTGCTGTAACCAACAGATGTCTGCTCGCAGCACTGCAAATATAGGTCATAGTATGTCCCGATTCCTGTGGGTCATTTAAAGGGCACTTTTTTTACCTGCTCACACTTCTCACTTTTATTTACAATATTCTTTATTCTTTATATTCAACAGCAAATTATTTGTAGTGTGTATTCTGTTTTTAACACAAAAGAACCCTGCTTGAATCTACATAAAATAAAGCTTTTTAGATGTAGCATGGTTCCAGATTTGAGTAAAGTAGGGGAGAGCGGACTTTGTCAATTTGTGACTTTGTCAATTTGTGTAAATCTACTTAGGGTTTAGAGTTCCCCCCCCACATTAATTTAATATAAATACATAAATACTTTTTTCTTGATTTACCCTGAAAGAATGGAAGTGAAATGTGACAACATGCCCCATAGGTGCGGGGTAAATTGTAACATGTGAGGGGCATATTGTAACATCACCATATGACAGCTTAAAATGCGATCTGATCTGATCAAAAACATATGCAAGTCAAACCACAATATTTTCTTAATAAAATACAATTATTAACTTTTTCATATAAAATAACGGCATTTTTTAATAATTAAAAATAAACACTTTTTTTTTGACAACAAACACATCGGAAAACACAGCTATACAGCATATTTCAAAAACAAAATAATACTTCATAATTTCTGAGCATTGACTCTCAGTCTTTATTTACATGTTTCTCATGTTTTCTCAATAGAATTCATAAAAGTATAGAATATAATAGCACATTTCTAATAGGGGCACATTGTAACACAGTGTTACAACATGCCCCAACTGCACAACTGTGATTTAAACCCTGCTAGTGTCTTCTGCTAGTTAGCGAAGCATGAGAGAACTAAATCAACGGTTAAACAACAGATTGGAGATTAAAATAATATCAGATTTGTCTAATTTTAAATAAACACAAAAAATAGAGACAAAAAATTAACTTAAGTAAGAAATGCACTTTTGCTATTAAATAAATGTTCAGTGATATCTTACAAAGATTTTGGAATTTTATTTATATAGTGTTGAAATGGCAACTAGTAAATATACCAAGTTCCGTCATGCCAGCATGTGTGGAAGTATTTAAAACAAGCATGTTACAACTAGCCCTGCGTTACGTTGTGCCCGCGCTCCCTACCTCACTACAGAAATGTTAGTAAACACAAACTACTCTTGTATAAGGTGACATTTAAAGGATAAACATCAGAGAGTTTGCTGAACTTTAGCACATCAGCCTGACAGATAATATTTAACCACTCTCTGACACAATCTTGGGGTCAGGTGGTTTTGTATTATCATTATTTTATTTGAATGATTTTATTCAGCAAGCATGAATAAAAGTGATCAAATACAGTAAATGGAAAATGATCAGTCTAGACAAAAATATTAGGGAGCACAACTGTTTTCGACATTGATAATAATAAGAAATGTTTCATGAGCACCAAATCAGCTTATTAGGATGATTTTTGAAGGATCATGTGACACTGAAGACTAGAGAAATTGCTGGAAGTGAATTGCAGGAATACATTACATTATAAAATACCTTACAAAAGAAAAAAGTTATTTATTGGTTTACTGCATTTTGATCAAATTAATGCCTTGGTGAGAACAGCCTTCTTTAGAATCCAGCCCATTCTCACCCCCAAGGCGTCACTTAACTGACGCCTTGCAAAGCATTTTGACCATGCTTCAATATTCGACGCTTTTAGGCGCCCTTTAGCGTCAGTTAGATGACGCCCTTTCCCTTTAGCATCAGTTAGATGACGCCCTTTTCCTTTAGCATCAGTTAGATGACGCCGAAGGATCGCGTCATGGAACTGACGCTAAAGGGCGCCTGAAGCGTCGAATATTGAAGCATGGTCAAAAGGTGACGCCTTGGGGTGAGAATGCGTTGCAGTATCACCTTATGTAAAATTACATTTTTAATTGTTCAGTCCCCTTCCTTTATCCCAGCCTTTTTTTGTAAACAGTTTGTGGCTAAACTAAAAAAAATGACACTTTCCCCGACCATTAGGTGCAAAGAATACATTGTATACATAGCCTAATAGCATTTGTTATTACTTTTGGTGTTAATTTAAGTTCGCAAAATTGACTTGCAGGTGCACTCTAAAAAACTGAGTTAATTTAACCCAAATTTGGGTCAAATATGGACAAACCCAAATGTTGGGTTAAAAATGTAATTAAAAATGTACAGTTGAAAGTGAAAGTTGATTTCACTTGGGTTTGTCCATATTTTACCCAATTTTGGGTTAAAACAACCCAGCATTGTTTAGAGTGTGGTAAAGGAAATTAGTACAATAATAGTTTATTTGGCATTTTATATATTTAAATTTAATGCAACAAGGATGTTTCCAGAGAAGCTTCTTTAGTTACATTTAAGGTCAATAAATGTCAGCTACAAATTTGTTTTCATTATATAGACCACAAGTCTGTGTGGTCTAACCAAAACCTTTACACATTAGTGAATCATCAGCCATGACAGTATGTAAGACTTTAATGGTTAAGGTTTGCCACCAGCAGCACCACTCACGGTCATGTTATGTACAGTATGAGAGTCAAGTATACAGCATGGCATGCACACTCTTTATTGTGCTATGGGAAACTAGTAAAAAACATTGAGCTGGTTGAAGTTGGAGGGATGTTTAGGTGTATCAGTGCAAAGTGCATTACAGTGCACAGACCTATTTCTGTCAAATGCTCAAGCTGCTGTAGTCTTCAGATATGATTGTGCGTCAATAATAGTGCATAGCACCCTCTGACATTTACAAATGCTAAAGCAGATCTGGCGGCACCTGGGAGAAATGTACTTTCGGGACTTCATAGTGACTCAGAGTAAGATCTCTTAGTAGTAGAGAAGCACAAGGCCTGATCATATTACATTGTTCAAAGAGTAATGGTAGTGCAGCAATTGTAAATACACAGAGTGCTGTATCATAGCTGGACTGATCAGGAGATGAGTATAGAGATTTCAAGTTTTGAGATTCAGTTTTGCAGAAATACTGCTCTTTGGCGCATTCCTTCTTTGATGAACCTTATGCATAATACTTCTTATGTTATGTACTATGTTAGTGTGGAATTTTCTGTTGATGTATATTTGGGTATCGTCGGCATAAAAATGATAATGAAGGCCAAGTGATCGCAGTAGATGCCCATTGAAGAGCAGAGGGCCCAGAACTGATCCCTGGGGAACGCCAGTGAGCACAGAGCAAGTATCAGACCTAAAACCACACATAGAAACAAAATGAGAACGGTCAGTAAAATAGGATTTAAACCAATTTAAAACTGTCCCGGACACACCAAACACACTTTCAAGACGGGCAAGTAATAGACTATGATCCAAAGTATCAAAGGCAGCTCTCTTAAATACATCAACTAACCATTTAGAGATGTCCTGTTGCATTCTACATGTGACATCTTTGACTAACTCCATTTTAACATTAAAGGGAGAACAGTTTCTGTAATTTTAGTGTGTCTGCGTGAGTAAATCGCAGCTGCTAACACGCACGAGTTCTTGAAACCCCGCCCTTTGCTGAAGCTCATTTGCATTTAAAGGGCCAGGCACAAAACAGTGCGTTTTCGCAAACCCTTAAAAAGTGACAACTTTAACATGCTATATAAAAATTTAGAACCCGTTCTCATCCCAAAGCGCCATATTTTGACACTTTTCAAAAGCGTAAATATCCAACGCACATGGCACCCTTTAGCGCCAAATGAGACGTAAAAATAAATAGGGCAGAAGGCGCCTCCTAGTGGTCTAACCCTACCCCATACCTAAAACTTAACCGTCTCATTTGGCGCTAAAGGGTGCCATGTGCGTTGGATATTTACGCTTTTGCAAAAGTGTCAAAATATGGTGCCTTGGGATGAGAATGCGTTGAAATTTCTGTGGGGTATTTTGTGCTCAAACTTCACACACACACTCTGAGGACATCAGAGATTTATTTTACATCTTGTGAAAATGGCATTTTACCACCCCTTTAAAAGAACCATATTTTTATTCATATGAATAACATTTTATTAATCTAAAGAACTTTTTTTCCACTATAAAGAACCTTTTGTGCAATAGAATGGTTCCATGAATGTTAAAGATTTTTCATGGAACCATTGATCTAATGAAGAACATACATTTTTCAATAGTAGGTATTTACCATTGTCCAGGACACATCAGGATGGATTAGTGTTTACATCAATCATTTCAATGGGTTTTAGGAACACAAATATGGTTTAAGTGATCTTAGGGATAACAAAACACACTTGTGTATGTCTATTTATAGTGCTGTCCACTAGGGGCATTAGACACTGTAATAGTTCCACAGAGAACATGTGAAATAATCAGTTATTTGTTGCAGTGTGCTTTCATCTTGAAAGTGACCTGTACTTGTGAGTAACACAATGGACTTCTTTAAGAGCAGCTAATAGGCCCTTCATGACATGGCACGTGTTGACCTGCCCTAAGAGGTTACAAATCAGTGGTCAAAGTCAGTGAAGGGTTAATGAGTAGGTTGGGGTTAAGTTAGGGTTGATCTAAGGATTTGGACGATCTGCTCCTTGAACACCTCATGTCATGAAGAGCAAATGCATCTATTAGCCTTTAGGCAAGGGTAATGTGACCTGACCTTGTGGATGTCTAAAAAAGCCTGATGACACATATACAAGGATTTTTTTTAATGATTCACAGAATGAGATAAAATAATAATGTTTTAGAAATACATTTCAATTTCATTGTAAAGAAGAACATGATAGAGAGAGGTGTGAGTTTGTGTGTATGTTGAGAAAGGGGTCTTTCTGTGTCAGGGTTCCCCTTTTCATCATGGTTTCCTGTGTGTGCTGAAATCAAGCAGCTTTCTATACCACATAGTATGTTTTCCAGGAAAATACAAACCTGTTAAATTCTCGTTCCTCACTGTGATCAGAAATGGCCCTGAGATGAGAAATGAATCCACTATGGCTTGGAAAAGCATGCGGCAATCAATATCTATTAGGGAATGGAAAAGTACAGACATTATCATCCCATTTGCCTGTAACTGTAAATGGCCATAGAACATGTTTTGGAATCACAATACAAGAGTGAGTTTAATGCAGTCATTATCACTTGTTAGAGATTTTCTAATTTGCTGCACATAAAAGCATTTCACATGATCCGGTCTAATGATCTTAGCAGCATGAATACAGGAACATGTATTCATGTTCATAAAAATATCACGAAAGAGGCTTTAAATGTTGCAAAATCTATTTATATCACTGTTTAAAAATGACGTTAATTATGATCAAGAACACAATGTCTTTATGTGCTAATGTTCTTTTTATTTTTACTTTGCTCAGTAATTTGGGTATCTGCACAACAGGAAGGACATGATATGCTTTTACATTCTGCTTTTATTCTTTATGTGTTTCATACGTGGTTTATCGGTTGTTTAGATGCACAGAACTGGACAGTTATGGTCAAAATGACATTATACTTCTACGGTGGCGTATTGCATTCACTTGAAGAAAAAAAAGTCTACTCTGTTTTTCTGAATTAACGAGTTAATTTTTCATGAGAATTTTTTTTGCTCTGTTTTTTTCTGAATTAATTCAACTTAATTTTTCATGAGAAAAAAGTTTTTGCTCTGTTTTTCTGAATTAACGACTTAATTTTTCATGAGAAAAAAAGTTTTTGCTCTGTTTTTCTGAATTAACGATTAACTTCATAGAAAAATTTTCTCGATCAAGAAAAAAATTTCCATGAAATAACTATTAATTCAGAAAAACAGAGCAAAAAAAAATTCTCATGAAAAATTAACTCGTTAATTCAGAAAAACAGAGCAAAAACTTTTTCTCTCATGAAAAATTAACTCATTAATTCAGAAAAACAGAGCAAAAAAATTTTTCTCATGAAAAATTAACTCGTTAATTCAGAAAAACAGAGCAAAAACTTTTTTTCTCATGAAAAATTAACTCATTAATTCAGAAAAACAGAGCAAAAAAAAATTCTCATGAAAAATGAACTCGTTAATTCAGAAAAACAGAGCAAAAAAAATTTTCTCATGAAAAATTAAACTCGTTAATTTAGAAAAACAGAGCAAAAACATTTTTTATCATGAAAAATTAAGTCGTTAATTCAGAAAAACTGAGTAGATTTTTTTTTCTTCAAGTGAATGCAATACGCCTCCGTATACTTCCCTTAGGACATTGCCACTATTATATTAGGTAATGATGTTTACCACTGATCATGAGATTTCTTTATGGACAACACAAGCTTCCAGCTCCATAGTGACAAAACCCAACACTGCACAGATGAACTCATTCTCAAATTACCATGTGTAGTTTTCATGGAGTCACACTGCACTCCTTTTGTCACTTTCATGGTGACTCATCAGACAGTCAGCAGACTATTCGGATGTTTTAAAAGAACAATAATATTGTTGCAACGTGCATCTGTCATGTGCATCACATTTTGTTTGAATGCATTACTGTGGTTGTAGTGATAAAGTCTATGCGTAGCAATAACGCTGTCCTCTTCTAAACAAAATTCAGTAAACATAGGACGGCGTTGTTGACTCTGAGTCATCCCTGCTCCTACACAGGAGGATGGAGGGTGGGGAAAGTACCCATCTTAGGGGATTCAAATGTCTATAACTTGTTGACCAAGCAGGGATCCAGCTGACATCTTTTGATTGACTCAAGCGGAACAAAATCTATATAAAGCAGGGGAGTGCACACCTTTTTAGGCCATTGATGGATATAGACACAGAATAAAGTCCCCAGTCACATACTGTGTAAAATTTAGTGTTGCAATTTAAGCCTATAATGTGTATAGTTCTACATTAATGTAATGGGTACACTTTACAATATCGGGTGCACTAATATGCATTAATTCATGTTTAATTAATGCACAGATAATCATGAGTTAATGTATAACTAATGAAAAATAAACCATTAATTAATGATTACTGCATCAGCAACTAATAAAGAGTCTATATGATTAATAGATTAAGTAATACATGAATTGCTATTAATTAAATGTGTCATTGTGTATTAATTACTTGATAACATATTTTATTAACTAATAGTGTAAATGAATGTGTTAATTACCACAAGTAGTCAAAGCTATACACTTCAACTTCCAGTTGTCTGCTTTAATTAATCATTAGCTAATGATTTGCAAAGGTATCATTATGTTATGACTTTACTTGTTGGGGCACATCATTATTAACTAGTCATATTGTAGTAATTTGCACATGAATTTGCACTAACAATGAAGTGATTAATCATGTATTAATGCATATTAGTGAACCTGTCATATTATCTGGAAGTTGAAATACAAGGCTTTGGCTCATTCTGGTAATAATTAACATATTAATTAAGACGAGTTATTATGGAATTAATCCACATATTACATATTTAATTAATAACAATTAATGTATGAACTAATACATTAACCTTGCAGACTCTTAATTCGTTTCTAATGTGGCAATCATTAATGAATAGCTTAGATAATCATTAGTTACACATTAATTCAGTATTAACTGTGCATTAGTTAAGCGTGAATGAATGCTTATTAGTGCAACACGTATTGTAAAGTGTTACCATATAATGTTTAGAGAACTTATGATGCCTCCATTGCAAAGCCATTAAAATCATCATAATTCATGTACTGGCAGCGCAGTCTTATCCAAGATGTCATACAACTGACGCCTTTGACCATACGTCAACATCCGCCTTTTCAGGGTACCCTTAAACGTCGGTTTATGACGCTATCTAATCCTAACCCTACCCCAGACCTGAAACCTACCCCGTCACCTAACTGACGTTAAAGGTAAAGCGTCAGTAGTATGACGGCCCGGGATCGCCATTTAACCGGCGTTTAATGGACAACTAGGGCGTCAAAAAGAGCCTTTGGTCTAACTACACATTGTTACCTGCAGTCAACGTTATCTGAGATTTGTTTTTAATGATTGCTTAAGCCGAATGTAAATAGTTTTATCTCTAAAAACAGTTTAGCCTATAATGCTAGATAGCGCCACATACTATTGGGCATAGAGTAATGACAAATAAAAATTGCTTGTTTTACCACTAACAAGGCTCAAAATAGCTCCAACAGTAACACGATAGCATAATAAGGGTCCCTACATTCAAGTCCGAAGCATTGAGAACTTTGCTCAGTGTCCATACAGTTTAATAAGAAGATATTTTATACACACAGTCAGACTTCGTGAATACAGGAAGAAGCCATCTTTGAAATAAAGTCTCTACCATTCAATCTATCGAACATCTACCGAAGTGCGTTGAACTGTGCAGAAATCTCATATGGTCCGATTGTTTGTAGTCCGAAACATTTTCTTGTCTTCAATATGTATATGTTGCCTACTGTTCGCGCTTACCTCTATCACCTTATTCACATCTCTAACGAGCGCACTTGGATCGGCGTTCGTAGATCGACTGCTAGAGACTATATTTCAAAGATGGCTTCTTCCTGTATTCACGAAGTTGACTCTGTGGATAAAATATCTTCTTATTAAACTGTATGGACACTGACAAAGTTCTCAATGCTTTGGTTTGAATGTAGGGACCCTTATTATGCTACCATGTTACTGTGGGGCTATTTTGAGCCTTGTTAGTGGTAATAACAAGCGATTTTTATTTGTCATTACTCTATGCCCAATATACTAGCGTTATACTAGCATTATAGGCTAAACTGTATTTATAGATAAAACTATTTACATTCGGCAATCATGAAAACAAATCTCAGATAACGGTTGACTTGGTAACAATGTGTAATTAGACCAAAGGTTCATTTTGCGCGGAGTTGTCCTTTAAGGGTACCCTAAAAGGCGGATATTGACGTATGGTCAAAAGCGTCAGTTGTATGACGTCTTGGGATGAGACTGTGTTATACTGAGTCATTTTACTTATTTGACTTACAAAATAGAAAATATAGTGCTTTATAGCACCTGAATCATGGTGCATCAGATAAAAGTTCAATATAAACTGAAATTGTATTAGCCAACAACCGAGAAAAGGATGATTGAAACTTCGATTGCTAATAAAATCTCATAACGATGCAAGTTTGAGAAGTGTGAGTGGATTTGTCTATTTTTTTTTTTGTCTTAATTTAATAAAATGTTTTTTGCTGAACTTAATATTTATTTATGTTTAGCCACAAATAGTACTTTCAGAACCCCTGTTGGAGGCAAATGGCACAAAGTATTAAATGCCATTGCATGAGAGACTCCAGTGCTAAGGGGAACATATTTGCATGTATATTTAGAAGCATATTTAAACTATTCTACTGGTATATTTGTGCTTTACTGGCCCACATCAGCCCAACCTCCCACAAGCTGCCCCAGAGGAGCTGTTGCAGCAACATTTTCAACAATTTATGTAAGCTGTCTCTGCTACAGAGAAAAGGAAATTATTGACTTAAACATTAAGAGGAAGCATGTGAATTGCTGGAAAGGATATCGGCTTCATGGCATGACACTCTCACATGCACAAATGTGTCATTTAATGGTAGTTCTGCAGCAAAAAACGTATTACACTTTCCAGAATAGAAGTGATTTATATTGATTTCAAATGGTTCTCAAAAACATTTCATGCCATGATAACTTTCGAAGCGATTGGCATGGTAATGGATGTGGCATGTTAATGTATTTGGACTTGGTGGAATAGATCTTCTGCGCTGCTGCTACTTCTGCATCGCCGAGTACGGAGACTTGTTACTACGAATACATACACAGATGCTGCTGTGTCAGCATAGGACCAATGCATTCTCATCCCAAGGCGCCATATTTTGACACTTTTGCAAAAGCGTAAATATCCAACGCACATGGCACCCTTTAGCGCCAAATGAGACGGTTAAGTTTTAGGTATGGGGTAGGGGTAGGGTTAGACCACTAGGAGGCGCCTTCTGCCCCATTTATTTTTACGTCTCATTTGGCGCTGAAAGGGTGCCATGTGCGTTGGATATTTATGCTTTTGCAAAAGTGTCAAAATATGGCGCTTTGGGATGAGAACGGGTTCGCAGGACATGCTGCTGCTGGCACATAAAACATAATTGAATGAACCCCATAGCAAATCTATACAGGTGGAGCTGGGGAAGGTGGAGGGTTTCTGAAAGCGTCCTGCAGTCTGATAACAGCAAACAATGCCAAGTATTTGAATGTTGAGCTGTAGATCATTGGCTGCTGATGTCACAGCAACCAATCAGCTGCACAATGTAGATAATGATGTGATCAGCCTGCGGCATCTAGAGTTTCATCACTCTGTATTTGTCAATGACGTTTTTGTCAAATTTTACCATTTTGAATGCGGAAAAAACCTTTTATCATTTATCACGTGATTAAATTAAATGCATTGTATATTTGAATGTGGCAAAACCTGAAACATTAAAGAGGCTACATGCGTTTTCCTGAAATTTAAACTCCTGAACTGACACCTGTGGCCAAAAAACAGAACTGCTCTTCCTTTCTGCTCGCTCTCGCGGCACACGCTCATACGTACACACTTCACAAGTCATCTGCTGCAAGGAGGTCAACATTATGTTTACAGAGGTAAGAACAGTTAAATACATATATTGTTTGAGATAAGTGTTCTGTTTGCGAGTGTAGGCTACTTGCTGACTAGCAGTGGTGGGCTGGCAGAGTGATCTGAGGGTTTTCACCGACGTCACGTTCTGGGCGGTAACCCGGATGAGCGGCCATTATGGAGGCACTCGGATGTAAACAATAGCATCGACTGCACTGTTAATGTACAACTGAACACATTGTTACACAAAAAAAAATCTGTGGTAGATGCGAACTCATATAGAGGAGGACCTTATTCATTTGCATAAAGATGACATCGGCCAGCTTTTTGACGCGCTGCATTTTTTCAAATGTAGCGCCACCTGGATGCTTTGCGGAAAATACGCAACATGAACGCGCTTGACGTCACATCCGCAGACAGCGCGGGAAAAGTCCGAACCCGAACAGAAAATAGGAAAAATAGGATACAGGCTTATAGGTGCACCCACTGTGAGCGGACAAACTGTCAGTATGCTCATCAGGAGATGTTTGAGTCATAAATGGTAAAATAAAAAGGCTATTGTTATGTTTATTTTGGGGAAAAAGCTGCATATAGCCTCTTTAACTGAGCCCTTTTCTGATGTGAACATAAAAATAGCATTTGCAAATATTTAAAATGCATTCGTTTAGTTTAGTTTCTTCAGTGTCCTGCATGGTGTAGCGGATTGGTCCTGGTATTTTCCCTATTAATTTAGAAATGATTATTTAAATTATGTTTGATACGAAAGCTTTAATGCTCAAAACGTTTGTTGTTGTTTTTAATTGGACATTCCTTTACCATGGAAACGGTGCTTTAAAACCTTGTAGCATAGCAAGCTTAATTTTCGTGATATCAACTTTAAATTTGGAACAAAACTTGGTTAGACATGATTTAAAAAAATCAAATATATATATTTGTATAAAATAGCAGTTTATAAATTTGCGTTTCGCTAAACCTAAACTTCTATAACTTTTTTTTTTGCTTTCACTTCTGCAAAAATCTACTTTAACCTTATGTCTGTATTTTTAAGTATTCATGAATTACAACCATTTAAATTCAGATATGCTCAAAAATGAGGGTGGCAGATTTCTTTAATACATTTATTCCTTTAAATAAAAAGAGAGAAAGAAAAAAGTGTCCCCTGTTCTAAACATTTTTTTGGCCTGTTTTGTTGCAAGTGTAAGATTTTGCACTGCATCTATAAATACCAAAATATGTAAGAACTTGAAGACTAACAAAGCATATTTCTATGATATAATCTTGCATGGTAAGTACGGCAGTGTAAAATCCAGGACTTCATAAATGAGTATTGTAGCACTGATATGATTCTTTTGTCACCAAAGTTGTGGGATGACTTGTGCTTTGGACATGCTTACAGCACCTGGGGATCATGTGGGCTGGGATGTGTTTGGGCATGTGGTGCTTACAAAGACAACAGCAGCTCATCTCCCCCTTACAGCAGATGAGTCATTTATGACTCATTCTGACTCATATCTAGAGTGTCTGTCTACCACCCTCTACTGGAGGTAATGAGAATCAGCAAATGGGCTGATAACAAAAGTTGATAACATCAACATATGATGTTGTTCTCTCTCACCTTCTCATACATACAAAAATACAGTATGCTGTGGACCGTCTTGAAAGGTGAATGCATGAAACATGGGAATGTGGTGCCATCTAGTGAAAAAAACTGTCCTGTGTGCAACTCTGCAAACTAGGGCATTTTTTGAATTATACATGAGAATGGTTTTCATGGGAGCGTGTTTGAAGGACATTAGTTTCAGCTGTGTCGAATAATTTCACTGGAAAACAGTTACTGTACAGATAAAGATTAAGCATTCCCGTTTATGTGGAGTTCTTCCTGAAGGCTGGCGTATCATTTCACCATTCACATGCTTTCCCAGCAGCCTCCATTTATCACCCTGCCTGGATGTTCGGGCAGCTTCCTGTTTCCCGGCAACAAGCATCTCAGTTCTTATAGCCTCCACCTCTCTGCCTCCAGGAATGTTTCTTCTTTTTTTCCAACACAGTGCATATTACATAATAAAATATGCTGATTTACTCATTTAAAATATAAAACGCATTATGCATTCGTACTTGCTTACTACCATGACTTTTATTGGATTATGTCAATAGATTAAATGGATAGTTCCATCCCTTTAAGACATTTAACAGCCCATTTGGGGAAAAAAGAAAATCAACAAAATCAACAAAACCCTAAATGCATGAAATGTATAACATGGTGTGGAAAGTATGTCCTGCATAATATGTACTCCTATGTATGGGCAGGGCACTTGAAAAAAATACTGAATGCATATTTTACAAAGTCTAAAATGGTTCTGCTCAATTCTATAGGCCTATAATGGGATAATAGAAACGTTTTTGCTTGCTTTCACAGGAATAGCTTATTAAAGTACAAATGGAAATGCATGAGTGCAGGTGGTACAATATGAATGTACATGTAGGATTTTTGCAGTAAAACATCCAAAAACCACTGGGCGAATGTTATATATTTTGTTCCATAGTATGTAAAGAGTGAGAAAATTGCGATTTTAACCAAAGAAACGGGGCGTCTCCGATGGGCGTGTCAGCAGGGGTGAGGAGTCACCAGTCTATGACGTCATATCCGCGTTACCGCCGGTTTCCGCTCGTACTGCCACAGTAATCAGTGGCGACCCATCCCATTCTGTCTATGATGGCGACAAACGTGGACAACTGGATTATGCTTAGCAGGACGCACACGCTATTGTTTTGTTCAAACATTTTGGACCATAACAAGCAGAATTTAGGACAAAAAGAGGACTACAACAAAGATCAAAATTTTTGGAGATGCCTGCTCCACGTACCGCGACTAACTTCGGATTCAGACAGAGACGCATGTTACTTTATTAGACAGGTGAGCAAATGTACAACTAATCAGTGTTATTTAGTTCAACATGATGAAATGTTAGAATATGATTTGTGTTATTCTCTAATGTTAATCTAGTTTAGTCTCATACAGCCAAAAACACTTTACTAACAACATTCAATACACTCAAATGCCGCTTAGTAATTTCATGCGCATTATCGATAAACGCCTTTGTTATTGTAAGAAATTAGCGACCCCTGGTGGCCAAAAATTACAAGGTGCGTTTAAGCAATACAACTGTCAGTTTAAATATACATTTGGTAAAACAATCTACTTATTTTTCCCTTGAAATCAATATCTTAAAATTGAATGTAAAATACACAGTGTTTCTTCCTTATCAATGCAGTCCTAATAGGTCTGCTTTTAAACCTTACAGAAATGCATTTCAAGTCATTTTCAGTCACGCATTTACTGTAGTATTTCTGCTGCTATCAATACTTTTTCCACTCACAAGTGAATGAGTTGTTTTTCTACTATCACGATACTGGTCATCATTACACTAAAATGAGTCACAAGCTGAAAACGACGTCTATAATGGATCGTGCACGCCTTATTCTCATGTGCTAAGCTGTATTAACCAGCAGATGTCGCTGCAGTAATATTTGTTGGTATTCTTTTTTTCCAGTTGTTAGATCTAGTCTAGTTTTAGTGTAACGTTACCCTTGAACAAACGTTGTGACACGTTTCAGCTTAAATGCCTTTAAAAGGCCGTTTGATTATGCTTATTGACTACCTTTGAACTATTTTCATGCTTGGAAATGCTGCAGTCAGCCAAAACAAAATCATTAAAAACCTCGTCAATGAAAATGAACTGTGATATAGCTATTAAAAAAAATGTAATTATCTTTATAGTCTTCTTACAAGTATCTTTATAATTTTCTTACAAGTATGCCCTTGATTTACCAAAACTACAAAATATAATAATATAATGCCTGTATTATCATCATATATCAGTCATGACAACTCTCAGGATAGTTTTTAGACATTTCTATTAATGTAAATAAAATGTAGGTTTGGTCTTGGTGGACTAAGATCTACGCTGCTACTGCAGCTAATGATGGTGCTATGGTTGCTGCTACTACTGTAGAGCAATACCACTTGCTTCTGCTAAATGCTCGAAACCATAAAATAAAATGAAACATGATGCCAGAGAGAGGTAGACCCCGTATAGCTGATCTAGGCAGGTGGTACTGGGGAGAGGGAGGGCTAGAATGAAAATGTGCATAGCGTGCAAAGATGTGCATTCGTTTGGTTGATTTGTTGTCATATAGGGAAATAGTAATGATACTTGTGAAATCCATTGACTGGGAACATTGCATTGAAGAAACCAATCAGAATGCTTATAGAGCTTCATGGCTGAACTAATCGTGTATTATTATTATTGTCAGTCAAATGCATGAGACATTAAGTACTTTTGGGTGTTGCATTTATTGACCATAGTACATAAATAAAGCAGCACTCATCAACAGAACACAACAGGTAATGAGCACTGTAAATAAATAAATAATGCATGGTATAAAAATGGCAACAGAAATAAACACTGTAACACTGACTATTTATTAATCACTGTAAGGTTTGTTGTGTGCATGCTGTTGATTACATTATCTAAATGGACTGTTTATACATTTTTTCCCCCTCTAGCAGTTTATTAAAGTGCTAAATCTAACAATCCTGCTTGTAAGATGGTGTTATACACCGTTGATTAAATATTTTTCAAATTTTATATTTTTCTGTTGAAATATTACATTTCAAATATAGGCATCTAGGTTTTGTCAGTCATTATAAATAATTAAAATATGAATAGCATATTTTATATACATGTTTATATTTTTTCACACATGGATATTTCAATATAAAATCATGATTTCAGAACATTACAATACCATGACAAATTAAAAACAGAATTTGATTAATAATCTTTGATGAATAAATTAGCAAAAAATAAGCAAGTCTTATTTTTATATAATGGAAATGTGGATAACTCAAAGACAAATGTTTTCCTGTCATGTAAAGTTAGAGGTTGTTAATAATTTCAGCTGAATTAACCATGTGAATAAATATAGTTTTCCATTAATACTATACAGAAAGCAGTTGCCATGTACAATACAGTGAAATCTTCCAAGCAGTTTATTTGACTGTCTGCCATACTGATCATAATCTGTGAATGTAATTTATTTGAAAGAAATTACAAATCATCACAAAATGTAAAGTGAATTTGCATTTTCCTTGCCAGCATGCAGTCTCCATGCAAGTGCATTTTTATCCTCTCAAGGGGCTAAAGACAATGACTTTTAAAAACTATTGTATTGCAAGAGAAAAAATAGAGACTTTCACCATAGGTTCTTCAATGGAATCCTAGTTGTTACAGTATATCCTCACTGCAATATACTAGCACAAGAAACACAGTCATAAGCAGTCTCAAGCATAATCCACAAAAAGGTCAACAATTTCCACAGAATTGGAACAGCTGTCATTCACAAAGTTCTGCACATTCCCCCACCCCTTGTGTGTGTATTAAATATTTTGCCTGAATTTGAGCTTTGCCTATAAGAGTACACACACACAGCTCAATTTAACAGATTTAAATCCATTCTGCAGAATGAGTTTGCCCCAAATATCAGCTCAGAAAAAGCACACAAAAAAAGCCTTCTGATTCTGTTTGGGCCAATGAAATATATAGTAGTTGCTGAAAAGAAACAGATTTTAAGACAAAACATATATGCTCATAAATATTCTAATAAATACTGTACATAGCTTTTTATCCAATTAGCAACTCGAATTAACACAAATTTTTAGTGCCATACAGAAACGGTAAATATAGTCTCCCTATTAAAATACATATCTAAAACATTAGTCATTTAAGTCTTATTTTATACAGTAAAAGCTTTATAATGCTGGATGCATAGGATTATATAATGTCATCTAAAAGGTGTGGTGCACCAACCCAATCAAGCATTCTTGGTTCAGACGCTGCCATGATCATACACATAAACTGCTTTCCGGTTCTCTTATCAATGGGATAAATTGTGGTGGGGGTGAACCTTTTGTTGCTCTCCACGAACTCACAAAGCTGGTTGTATATTTGTGGGAACTCGTGACGAAGGAATACACCTCTTGTACGAAGCTCCCTTTGGATGTTAATGAAACAAATCTCTCTTGCTTTCCTGCCATCTTGGCCATCCTTGTCGATGTCAGATGTCCCAGGAGGAGGGGTGAGAATCAGAGTCTCCATTTCACATTCTTTCTTAAAGATTTTCTTATCTGGGCTTGAAGAGGCCAATGAGACCTTGGCATACTTGCGAACTGTTGGCGTTTGTAATTTGGGTGAAGGAAGTTTAGGCACTAAGTCTCCAACAGCAATGGATACATTCAGGAGGAAACATTCAGCTGGGTCATACTCCTTTCCAGCATTCTGCAATTCTTTGCAATATTGCCCAAGGTTGTCTTTGAAACTGTCTAACTCTCGAAGGGACAGATATGTTGGAGAAATGGTAAGGCTGTCAAGACCAACTTGAAGAAAGTTATCTGCACACCCGGGGTTTTGGAAAACCCAGGAACAGAACTCCTCTCCCGCGGAAAGAAACCCTACCCTAGCAATGCGCGAAAAAGCCTTATGAATGTCAGAGTTCTCTCGACAGTGCTTTAGTATGTGCCTGCAAACACTACTAATGCGGCCATAAAGGCAGCTCTCTTTATGTGTGTCCCAGTCTTCTCGCCTACAGTTTCTGGAACAGTAGTAGGTATAACAGCTGTGACAGGACTTGAAGTACAAGCAAGCATTGAATGTAGTGTCTTTGCGTAACATTTCCTGTTGGAGCACACCATAGTGTCATCCTTGCCTGCAATGGGGTTCAAAGAGATGTCCTCAGCACTCCGCTGATAACCCTCACAACCACTGTCTGGGTCTTTAAATGTGTCTGGGCTGGTCTTTGAAGAGTCGGAAAGTGTGTTCAAAAGTCCTGAAATCCTCTCGATCCATGTCCCTCTTCCCTTCTTTGGTCTCGTCATCTTGAATCAATTGTTTGAGTTGGTCTATCAGATCCTTGCTTGGTCTCCTGCTATTTTGAGGTTTGTAATCAATGACTAGGTCGGCTAGCAGCTCATCAAGCTGTTCGAGGCTTTGCTGCAGGGAGTAATTATTGTTCTTCCTCTCTGTGGGATTCTGGTGGGTTTGCTGGTCTCTGTAAATTATGCAAGTTTGCAGTTTGACATCGGGCTGTATTTTGGGTATTCCAGCTGATTGTTCCCCCATCTCTCTGTTGCTATTTGCAGCACGGATGTCATTGTCAGTTATTGTAATTTCTGGGGTTACATACCATTGTCCCCTCGCACTGTTTTGTCTGTCACCAGCACACTTTTCTAGACAGTTTTCAGAGAGTGACAAGGCAGCTGTAACGTCTTGGCGAACTAGAAAGGTTTACAATAACCGGTTGTTGGTTATTATTCGAAGGAACTCCTGGTCTTCCTTGATGGAGAAGGTTCTCGGAACTCCTGCCTCCGATGAAACACCATGTTCTCTGTCCATATGAGGGGTGAGAATGTTGTCCCAGGATTTTGAGTAGTTTCGGACATCTGCTCCTGAAACGAGTTGGCTCTGTAAAGTCATTGGGATACCATGGGCTTATCGATGGCACTCGCTCGAGGAGTGGCCTGTGAGGATGCATACTGACTGGAATATGTAGCAACTGCTTGACCGGTGCCAGTCATCTGAAAAGACCTGGGACATACGTGGCCGCCGCGTCCTCCGTATGATATGCTCTCATAGGATTGTTTATTTCTGCTGGGGTAATGGCAAGGCCGTGTATAGAACATCTTTGAGGGGTCAGAAGGAACAGCATATGCTCTTGGATCCTCCTGAAAGTATGTTTCACTCTGAGGAGTAGATATGAAGTATGGCCCTGGCTCACTCACTGAATATGGTCTACCATAAAATGGATCCAAGGGTTCACGATGGGAATCTGCATAGTACGAACGCACAGGCAAAGTATGAACCCAATCGAGTCCTTGGGTCAAGTACATATTGACTACTGACGGAGGGATTTTGGCTGATGCTGCTGTTAATACTGTACTGGTCATCCTGATAATATGCCCTACTCTGTGGTTGAACTGGATACCTGCAGGGATCGTCTGTGTAGAAGAACTTGGTTGGGATGTTAGGATTAGACAAGGTCCTGTGCTCCCTTGTGTCTCTAGGAGAAGTCCTTCTGAAAGGGATCTCCCCAGACTGAATGTAACAACCGGACAAGCTGTTGGGATATTGATATGCTTGCCTATATTCCATGTTGTAACACTCACTAGGAGTAGGCGTTCTAGAGGTGGATGTCTGACTTGGAAAAGAAACGTTCCTGATCCCTGATGTTGAGGAAAGCTGCCAGGGAACATTACTTCTGTGAGTAGGCATCTTCCGTGCAGTGTGCTGGAGAACTGAGGCATCTGGCTTAATATCAACTCGGCACCTTACATGGGGAGTGTTAGTTTGTGTCTCCTGTCTACTCTCCTCAAAACAATCAGAAACATAGAGGGGTGTGTGGGGTTGTAACTTGATTGGATGAACTTCATTAACTAAAGCCCTGTTTTGAATGAGAGGCTTCTCGATTTGGCAAACCTTCAGATCTCTTCTGGGGGTCCACTGGAGATCGACGCCTCATGGTCGCAGGTGGAGAGACAGTGATGGGTATAGGGGTCAGGGTGGCTCGAACCCTGGGAGCACTTTTGAGCGAGGCTTACCATGAACACTAGTCCTTGCTGCCTCATTGTTTTTGTCTGTGCTGATTTGTTGTTGGGAGTGTCTTGAGTTGAATAGATCTGGTGAGGAAAAACGTAAGTGCCCCTGCTGCCCAATTCCATTCCAGACTGCATCCTTACTTACTGTTTGCTGATCAGACCTGTAAGGATACTCCATGGATGAGGAAAAGTCCTTTGGGTCATCCAGTGACTCAATGAAGTCAAAGCTACGGCAATGTCTTTTGTTAATGGTTTCGAAATTTTGATCCAGTGGGCCAACCATTTGGCAATCACATTGCTTAGAAGATTCAGAGTACTTTGAGAGCCCAGAGTTAGGGCCAATTTTTATGTCTTGATACAAAGAGGATGTTAATATGTCAGGGGGATCCTTACGTGTCATCTTAAATGCACCCCCGATATTCTCCCCTCAGTTGGTATCTCCTAAAGAGAATCAAAAACAGCCTTATTAGATACACATTTTCTTTAAATCGACCACTTGCACATCTGAATAGTATGGATAAAGGATCCATTTAAAGTCAGCTCTCTTGAAACGACCATATGCTTAGAAAAGAACATAATGCATTTAAGTGAACATTAAAGAGAGATTTTTATGACTTATCTTTGGATTTGAAAAGCAATCATTCACAAATGATCTTGCTTCACAATGCATACACTGAATCACTGTTATGTACTACTATGTACACACATGGTCAATTATAGGCATCATTCACATGGCTGCCAAATTTAAAGTAAATATAATTTTTGCTTAATACGATTACTGCAGAAGTTTAGAGTTTAGTTTATTTCGTTACAATGCCATGTCATGCATAAACAGTCTGTTCAGAGAAATTGCAGAATGCTAAACAAATAAAACAACACTGAATGGAAATTATAGCTATAAAAAATAACTATAAAGATGGAGGCATTGAATCAGTGGATAGAACAGTCCTCCCTAAAACAACTTTATTTTTTCCTTGCTTGCTTTTTTTACAACAACAAAATAACATATACAGTTTTTTCCGCATCCTACTGCAACAGCTCTACTCCTGCTCATCATTAATAATAGTGCCACTGCTCTTTGGGGAAATAAAAATGAATAGAGTGAAAATAAGGTTAAAAAAGGAGAGCATATAAACTGGTAAATGTCAGACGGTAGTTTCACATAGATGGTAGATATGTAGCATAATGTTCATTTAGAATGTAGAAGACCAGTTCTGATCCAATTCTGCAGTTTCAGCTGCACCTAGAAACACAAGGACCATGCAAGTGATGCACCAGGTCTATTTTTATAATGCTCTGATTTTCGCTGTTCTTCAGTACTTTGCTTTCTTGAGACAATTTTTTTGTCTTATTAAATATTTGCATTTCAAAACAAAAGGCGATTTTGATTGCATTTATCACCCTGCCTCTCTGTTTGTGACAATGACGTTGGTTGTTTTTTTTTCCACTGAATGCTTAGTAATGGTCGAATTACATCACTAGTTGAGCACAGTACTTTGTATTTTGTTTCAGTATTTTCAGTATTTCGAAAAATCTGTATTTTGTTTACCTACAATATGATATTGTATTTGGTTACTTATTTATCCTGAGATACAGTAGAATGGGTGTGTGGCATTTACAAAGGTTTAGGAGCCAAAATTGAGGTTACTTACAATGTTTGGCTTTTCAGGGATTTTTTAATGACAGTAGGAGCTATGGAGCCCCACATACTGGCTACCTCTTTTCAGCCATCCCTAAAACCATCTGTTCATCCTGCTGAGAAAGGAACGACGAGCAGTCAAACACACACACACACACAGACACACACACGCACACCTTCACTCTTTTCACTGGATGAATCTGGAACAGACCTAGAATTTCGTTTTGAACTAACAATACTAAACCAAAGCAGAGTACCATGAAAATGTTTTTTATATATATCAAATGATATACAAAATGCCATCTGGACCCAGGGCCGGCGCGTCCTTATAGGCGATATAGGCAGTTGCCTAGAGCGGCACTTTTGTAAGGGCGGCAAAATGTGAGCCAACCGGGAATGAACAATTCACAAAATAGGTTATTTATATGATTTACTGAGCTGCCGCCGCCCCGCAGCGCCGGTGAGTGCGAGTCCCTGATCTCACGAGTCATGACTGGGTGAGGGGAAGTTCGGATCATTTTACTGACTCTCTTGAGTCATTCGAGTCATTTCGCAAGTGGCTTGGCATTAAATGTTAACTGACAAATTCCCCGATCACATCCACCTACGCAATGTTGATTATATTCTGAATTAAGAAATCACAATGCAGTAAACATAAATAATTACTTTATCTTCCGAGTCTTACTTTCATTTGGGTGATCCGTTCATTGTGTCACATAATGAACAGATCGTCCGTTAATCACCGATCAGGGACAGGATGTCGTCGTTGAAACGATATCGCTTCAGGAGAACGCAGTTTCTCAAAGTTGAAATTAATTAAAAAAAACTACCTTCGCAGTACAATGAAACAAGGTTGGCAACAATCTTCATAGAGCGTGAACTGGCTCAGAGAATCAATAAAGAGGATGCAGTGAAGAGCTTTGCTGCAATGAAGGCCCGCCTGCGCTTCTGAAACGTAAGTTAAGCTTTATTTGCTCGATGCTGAACCTGCTGATGATATAATGTGCTTGCGGACATTTCATTTGTGTGTGTTTTTTACGCACAGAAAGTGGTGTAAAGAAATTTGCAAACAACAGTAATTTGAGGAGGTGAAATGTTATTATTTGGAAAAGTCCTGTCATGACTGCTGAAAGAAAAATGCCAGCAGTCATTTGCCTAAATTTCCTCCTGCATAAACTTTATTATTGTTGACATTTTGGGCACACGCGTGTTGCGCACAATTTGCGTTATGTAGGCCTATGGCTTATTGGTCTTTATGTGTTGTTGCTGGTTTTGCGTTATATATGGCATATTGGTCTTTGTGTGTTGTTGCTGGTATACGTTGCAATAGAGGGCGGCACAATTTCTTTGGCCTGAGCGGCAGAAGTGCACGTGCGGTCCTGTCTGGACCTCTCCAATTGTTAAAGAGAGCTGAATCACACATTTTGAAAGCTATTTATAAACAGTGTCACTCATGGTAAATGCTTACGAATCAGGTTCCTTTGGGCTGCCATTTTCACTGGTTCTGATTCTAGCTGACGTAGGTATAAATGTCCTCTTGGTTAGCTAATATCTGCCCACCATCTCTCACTGTCCTTCTCCTTTTGCTCTTAACATTGTAGGTCACAAAAGGATGGACAAGTAACATAAAAGCTGAGAGAATCTGCCATTCATGCAAATTAGGTTCACATATCATATAGAATTCAATTAAATATTACTGCATCACCCCCGTTGACCCACCTCTGTGTACAGTATTAGATTACACTGAATCACAGAGAATAAGAAAAACATTTTCCTTTGGACAGCTAACCAGCATTTAGCATTAATTTAGAAGGACGATTATTTAAAAGTAAAGTTCCACAAATAGAAATATAATGAGGACAAAAAAATAGAGTATGCATGAGAGAGAGTTTTGAGGGCATTGTCATTTTTCTTTTAGATTACATTTACATTTTTATTCATTTAGCTGACGCTTTTATCCAAAGCGACTTAGATTGCTATAAATGTCAGAGGTCGCACACCTCTGGAGCAACTAGGGGTTAAGTGTCTTGCTCAGGGACACATTTGGTGTCTCACAGTGGATTCGAATCTGGGTCTCTCATAGGGCTGGACGATTAACCGAAAAATAATCGAAACCGAAATTCAGAGCCTATAACCGACGTGATTTTACCATGTCGGTTATTTCGGTTTTTGAATACTATTAATATATCCGCCCACTGTGTGTTAACGTACTTTCCCCTTAAACATAGTAGTCACGTCACTCCACCCCGTCCAGTCAGCGACATTGAAACAACATGAGCCCTTTCACACAGCGCGTTGATCCCGGGAAATTGCCAGAACAAACACCTGTGTGAGCGCAAACACGGCCCGGGATTGGTGCCGCCAGGTTGGGGACAGAGTAACAATTGCTGTGTTCAGTCCATGGTTCAGTCACGGAGCGCGCGCTGTGTGAACAAAAGCCGTAATGTAATCAATGTCGCGTTGCAGCCTAATGATGCCGTTAAGCCGGGATCGTTCGCCAGCGCTGAAACGGTACGTAATGCGCTGAGTTTATTATCGAATCAGAGAAAACAAATGCGCAAGCGTGGTTTTTCGAAAAGAAATCGCAACTCATAAGCAAACTATAGATGCTGCTGAGACATGTCAAGTGTCTTTGCGGGTAACTTGTGTGTGAACGCACTCTCTGATTCCTGAGAATACTGAGTCAACTCAGCAACAGGAGCTGCTTTTACCAAAGAAACACGCAAAAAAAAGAGAGAGAGAGAGACAGACAAACGCCCAGCAACAAGTGCCTCCACTCCACAAAGCAGCTCATCGATAACACAGGCATTTACAGATGCCATACAATATGAAAAGGATTAGTTTTTTTAGTTTTATACAAGTTATATTTTACTTTTTAGATGGCAATATTTACAATAATTTATTTTATTTACAAAAATAACTATTTTCTACATTTTTTATTATTTTAAAATATTTAATAAGCATTAAAAGCTATCTGTGTGTTTCCTTATTTTAGAATCTCAAAGATTATGCACTAAAAAAAATACATACATATTTACAGAATAAGCCTTGCCAGTGACATATGAGAAAGAAAAAAAAAATCGTTCAATAATCGTAATCGAGGTGACTTGTTCGATTAATCGTGATTATGATTTTAGCCCAAAATCGTTACAGCCCTAGTCTCTCACACCAAAGTCATGTGTCTAATCCACTGCGCCATCACCACCCCTTGATTAAAACATTAAAAAGCAAAAACATCCATCTTGGGCAAATTAGATGTTAAATAATTCCCTTCTTCCTTTATGCAAGGTGGCTGATCAGCAGGCATTTTCACGGCTAGCAGCAGAGCCAGTACCTGTGACTAAGAACTGACTGTCATCACCACCTGTCTCTGACACTTCCATCACAGTCTACCAAGACAGCTTCCTTTCACTTCATTCAAAACAACCACGTTTAGGAAGTACAAATTATGTATACGTACATTTGCAGGAGAGGGCATGAAAAGTTCACCAGGATTTAAAAAAAAAACTGGTCATGAAATATGACGATGGTCAGCTAAGTCACAAATGAATCTGGAGGGAATCAGAGTCAGTTACACACATTGTAAGTAATGAAAAATTCCTTTAAGCTACAGTCTAACTCCAAGAAACCATGACAGCAGAAAGTGTTAGCAGGAGCAGTTAATCTCACATGAGGCCTATCTCCTTAAATACACAACCCATTCCTCAAATGAGCAGAGTAGGGTTTTTTTTTTGGCCTGATATGAGGCAAGGAGGCTATATTTGGGCACAATGGATAATGGGAAAGATGCATCTGAGTATCTCAGTGAAAGCAGCCCAGCTGGATGATTCTGTAGAGACTGTGGATTTGGAGGCGACTTTTCTTTTCCAACAAGAAAGCTCAAAGGAATTTTTGTGGAACTGAAAGTCCAAAGGATTATACCTACCTATGAACCACATTAGGTCTTCATTTTTTAGTTTAGGTCATGAGAGAATCAATTGGAAACTTCTGTTTTTCTGTTTTCTCAGCTTTTCCTTTCTATTGCAAACATATGTCTTTATTCAGCACATTTATATTCCTATTAAATAGCACATTTATTTTCTCTTCAATTGAACTATCGAAACTAAATCCCTGCTATTACAATCAAAGCTGCATTGCATTGTTTAGTAGTTTATGAGGACAAATTATAGATAAAACATAAAAAATTAAATATTACAGCTATTTTAATATTATGACGTACCACCTGGGGGCACTCCACCATTTAATAAGTCATTGGTGAATGGATTTAGACAAACACATTGCCAAATGCCAACAATTACACTTAAGTTAAATCAATAAGAACAACAGCACAATCCACTCAGCCCTTGAGGGGGTGATTGTCCTAAACACTTATTTAAGGCACTCATGCATCCAAAATTATACTGTCTAAAACTTAATGGGAAAACATATTTTTTTATCTCTAGCCTGTAGTTTGGATATCTGAATTGCAGAAAAGTTGTCCAAGTGGTACAATATTGTACTTTGTTTCATCTTGTTTTCTCCAAGCCATTGCATTTATTAAGAACAACAGGTGTGACATACCATATTAAGACTGCTGCAGTATAAACTCTTTTAATGGATTTCAGCATTTATGGACTGTTAAAAATAAATATAGCCGAGCAAGAAAAAATATACAGAGGATAAGACCCTCTTTTTGATTCTACGTAGGGTATAATATTTATAATATTGAATTGATTATCCATTGAAACATCTATGATCATGGTCGGGTTTTTCCAATTTTAAGTTAAAGGTACAAATAAAAGTGTCATTTATTTTATGTTTTACCATAGCAATCACTCCTCTGCCTTCACAATTTCAATTTAATGGTATTAAAGCACAAAAAAATCCATATGGCCTCTCGATTAATATGAGATGATAAAAATGTATGTTGCCTAATTATAACATAAGAAATAGTTTTACATGAAATAGAACATGTCAAACCTTAGGACTTGTCAACTTCCCAAAAGTATTTTATGTCAAGGTTTCCTACTGTTAAATGTGTCATTTATCCACAGATAAGTATTAAACTTATTCCTAAACCCTACTCCGGACAAGCACATACTTTACCACATGCTCCGTCGCCTGGATACCTAAGCAAAACCACAAAGTCCTCAATGCATAATCTACTGATTTACAAAGCAACCTGATTTACAAGGTCGCCATAAAGCGTAAAACGTACATGCACATCCTCCCTCTCCTCGATCTTAAGGATCGTTAATGAATCTGAGGATCTGATTAACACGTCGTGGTTTTACAGTAATGCGCAAGTGCAGTGCGAATATGAAACCTTATATCGCACAAAAATGTAACACACAAGCACACTTTGTTCCCATTTATTGCTGCGGCACGAGCCCCGCACTATCGAGCATCTCTCGTAAAATGACCTAACGTTAATGTCTTTAGGAGCAAAACACACCAGTGAGACGCAGAACCACTGCAGCCTGTCAGTCTTACTGAAAATAATTCCTGAAGTCACAAGTTTTGTTTTCCCAGTGTATTTTAAGCTTTTAGGAGTGTGCGCATTTTATCTTACCGTCTTCATCCATAGTTAAGATCCTGAAGTGTGCTGATAATCTGTGGATTTGTGTATCAGTGAATGATCTTTTGAGAGATTACGTAGTCTCCATATCATATTAGATGCTGTAGGGTGGGCTGCAAACTCCTTAAGTATTGTTGTTTGCCCAGTGCCCACGGGTTTCGGGGGCGTACTAAGACGAGAACGAGGGCGTGACCGCATCCCTCATGCGTTGCGTTTCTTGTGTGAGATGCGCAGTGACTGCGCATGCGTGAAATGTTCGCATGCGCGAGTGCGCGCTTGAACCCTTCCTGCGCGCGCGCGCGTGTGTTTGTGATGCACACAAATCTCATGCTGGAAAGACATATGCGATAGCACAGCTTAGAGACATGATTTTAATTATGAAGGTGTCATATCTTGCTGATAGGCTCTAGTAAGTATCCATTTAAAGAACAAAAGTGATTATCTATCTATCTATCTATCTATCTATCTGATTATCTATCTATCTATCTATCTATCTATCTATCTATCTATCTATCTATCTATCTATCTATCTATCTATCTATCTATCTATCTATCTATCTATCTATCTATCTATCTATCTATCTATCTATCTATCTATATAAAATGCTGGTGTTATATTAACCCACTTTGGGTCAAATATGGAAAAAACCTAGCTGTTGGGTTAAATTTATAATTGTTATAATTGCATTTTTTATTAATCCAACTATTGGGTTTGTCCATATTTTACCCAGAATTGGGTTAAAAGAACCCATAATTTTTTAGAGTACTAGTCTATCTATCTATCTATCTATCTATCTATCTATCTATCTATTTTATCTATTTATCTATCTATCTATCTATCTATCTATCTATCTATCTATCTATCTATCTATCTATCTATCTATCTATCTATCTATCTATCTATCTATCTATCTATCTATTTATCTATTTATTGTCTTATGGGTTAGGGTTAGGGTTAGGGTTAGGTACTTATAATTTATAATATAAAGAATGTTTAATAGAGTATTTGTTAGTTTAAAAAAAGGCCACAAAAAAGTTGTGGTTGGGCTCAAGGTCAAAGTTCTAATGTGCACCTTATTTACCACTATTTAAAAATGCATTCATTTATTTGTAATAATTGTTTTACTCTGTCAAATGTTGGTATAAAGCTACTGTTTAATATTTATTTTGAAAAAAATTATATAATGGGATAACATTGTTTTAGATGTGAAATTCATGTTTAAAGAGATTTTGTGATATGAATAAAAGAACAAAAGTCAAGTTGCCCTTTTATGTAGGCCTACTAATAATGCCTTTATGGATGAATACTGAACTGAGTTTTCCGAAAATATTGACTTTATTGGACAACCCAACCTCTTTCTAAGAATGTAACTTTATTTGCACTGTTGCTCCGTTTATTCAATTAGCTGAAAACGGAAGTGCACAAAGCGAGTATAGGTATCTGCTTTAGGGATCAAGACATGTATGCCATTGATTTCCACGTCAGTGTGATTGGTGGCTGCTGTTGTGGCTATTTAATGCAAAGATGATAAAAAAGGCACACTGAATGAAGACACTATGATCATGAGTAAAATGCACATATTTGTTGTTTGAGCTATGCAAGACCAGGCTTGTTAGTCAGAATAGCATTTTTTTATTATTATTTTTTTTTATTTAGAGAAACAGGGACAGCGTACAATCAACATTAAACTCAAAGGGGAAGATGCATTGTACCGGGTTTTAGCTCAAGAGCTAATTTTCACTCTCTAGTCCCTGGGCAGGCTGATGTTAAACTAAGATACATAAAAAGCATACATGAATAATTAGATTTACAATGACAAAAAATCAAAATTTACGAAGAGGAAATGTTCACTATTATTGTAGCTGTAAATCCTGTTTCCCTCAGAGTAAAAATGTTATTGGTTTAAATCTTGCTTGTGTGCATCCTACAACTTTAAAGTGACTGACAGGCTTGTAATTTTGTGAACCATCTTACTCAAGCAATTGGATTCCTTATTGGAATTTTCTTCATGCAATGCGATGAAAAAAGAGCAAGAAATGTTTTTGATAAGCACTATTTTGTCAGTCTATCATTACAGTGCAAAAGTCTGCTGGCAGCTGACATTTTTATTCTTTGGTTTTCTTGTTATCTTCTTCCTGGTCTCTAGCGCTTGTTTGCTGAGGTGTGACTCAGCTTTTATTCAGTGTCTAAAGGCATATTTCTCCGCCTTTTGTCATACTATGAAAAGACAGCCTCATCAGTATTCAGTTTTGAGTATGCAAATTAAGGAGAGAAACAGAAGAAAATATTGTTTGAAAAGATAAAAATATATATTAAATACACTGTCAGTTGCACTTTAAAAAATGCAACAGTATAAAAACTGTCAATTGGTTATTTTAATCTTAATCTATCATTATAAAACTACATTCACGATAATGCATAACTGTAAATCATGTTTTTCAGAAGTAAAAATGATCAGTTGTTTTGATGGAATTCATATATTCTTTCAAGGCAAAACAGTTAATTGTATTTCTAATAAGTAAAAGAATTGCCTTTATGAATGGCATTCCCAAAATTCCATGTGTGAACCTTCTCAATTTTATTTAAAAAGATTTTTCTTTTTTGTTATGAGTTTTATCCTCTGTTAGTTAAAGTTAGTTAGCAGTAAGCATCGCAGATTGGCCTTGAATCTTCTGCAAAAAGGCTGTCTTTGAAGGATGGTGTAATTAAAAATGTTTTCAGCCTGTAAATATTGACACAAATAAGAGTAAGATCACACAGGTTCTGCTTATCAGTCATGTCAGGAAAAAAAGTCACAAGGTACCAGGTATATTCAATACAAGCTAATCACTGGATTTTCCAGGATTTGCAGGATTAGTGCCATCAAATCATTGAAAGAGCTTTTAGATATTACACCTAGAATCATCGCATATATGTCATATGTAACTCATAATATCACCGCTTCAGTCATCTCAATAATAACAATATAGCTGATTAAGACCCCTCAGCCGTTCTGGGAATAATCAAGGCAGTGCACAACCACACCTGAGCCTCTCTCTCTTATTTCTGTCTAGGTTGAATTTACGGTTGTGCCCTGCTGATAGCAAACTCATTACAGTGTCACCATCACAAGAGAGTATCTGTGCGGCAGAGGTATCTTTAGGAGAGCACAGGAGAAATGAATTAGCAGAGACAAGACTGCTGAGCTAAGGGCTGCCATGTTCATTCATATCTTATTGCCGGAAAGAAATCTGAAAAGGGCACAGAGAAGGCTTTTAGTCATCTGAAGGTGACTATATGACAAGTTTATCAGGATATAGTTGATTTAAGCAATAAGCCTGTGTTTCACAGGCTAGTAAGTGGTGTTCTTATGCATAATGCAAAGCAAAAGGCAGTGACCCCAGTGTTGTTACTGTAACGTTAATGTCAACAGATGATGAAGATAAGTGAGGCGGTTCAAAATAATGGAGTAGTTTTATTAAATAAGGCAAAACAGATAATCCAAGGTAACGAACAAAACACGACAGCGTGCACCAACAATACAAGAAAATAAATTAATGGAATTGAGGAACTTTAAAAGACATGATGGTGATAAACTAAATACAGACAGGTGTGATTGTTAATGAATGTCCAGGAAACAGATGACTCGCGGAAACTAGAACAAAGGGACCAGGTAAATGAAGAGAAACAAACCAAGTCCTTGAAAAAGAAACAAAACTACATTTCTCCTGTGTAGAACTACACTACCCATAATCCCAAAGTCACCATTTCTATAAGAAAATTATTGCAAAAAAAAAAAAAAAAACTTCTGTAAATCCCCACATTTGATGTAATTCAATTGTATCTCCCCACTCTCTCAAACTATTTATTTATTTATTTGTTATACCATAGACAGTCTGGTCCTTCAATGTGATTGGTCGAGTGGGACTTTTTTAATGTTTGTTTTTATCATGCCTTCTCCATGTTTGCGCGTTCAGTATGTGCATTCAACTATTACATACTCTTTGTATGTTATGCCGGTAGGTGGCGACAAGTGACTTTTTTATTTTTTATTATGGAGTGATTTACTTAACCGATTCATTCAAAAACATTGATTTATTCAGGAATGAAACAAGTGACCGGCTGCATCCGGAGTTGCATACTTCCCTACTATATAGTAGGCCAAAAACAGTATGTGACTAAAGAGCCTTTATCCGAATTAAAACAGTATAGGGCTAGGCAAAAAGTACCCAGATGACCTACTACTATCGGCGAGATTCTGAAGTGTGCATACGATGGACACTCTTACTATCCCATGAGCAGGAGATGATTTTTGAATGGCAATGAAGCAACATAACTGATGCTGGTAGGTCACATGATAATGACAACATTGAGATGTACAGACTGATCTCACTGAAGTAGCGTGTGTATGACACGCCAATTCGTATTTCCATTTTTGGCGTGCTATTAACACGCATAATCGCTTTATAGCGTGTTTATGAACGCCGTTGACTTAACGTTATTACTGTAAACATAAATATATGACTTACCTCAACCCCGTCCCTAAACCTACCCGTCACTGGGGTTAATGGCATTTATGAGTGTTCCCCTACCATCCTAGGAAAAAAAGATAGCTCCCCAGATGTAGATCTACATTTTGCTTCATTTCGCGCGGACATTTGACGGCGTGTACAGACTACGTGGAATCACTTGGACGCTAATGGCGTAGACATACACATGGATAACTCAAAATGCGTAATATAACACGCCACTTTCAAGTCAAGTGGCGTGTTATCTCTACGCATTTTGAGTTATCCGCGTGTATGTCTTACGCCATTAACGTCTGAGTGCTTCCCGTGTTTACGCAAAAGTTATGATGCCATGTTGAGATGTAGTACGTCCAGATTACATTCATACTATACACACTCACTATATATAACATACTTGTTTAGCGGTTGTGGTGTAATACTTATTATTATTCAAAATAAGTACTCAAGAGAGAATGTGATTTCAGATGCAGCCATTAGTTAATTCAGGAATGAAACACGTGACCATCTCTTATAAGTGAACCATTGAATCATTCACTTAATTCGAAAACACTGATTCACATTCAGGAACAAAATATGTTGATGATGAATATTTTACAATAAACTAAAGGTATGTTTAGTATAATGATTATAGGCCTGCGTCTGTAGTTGTATATTGTACAATTATTTGAATTAGGCTAAGTCCTTCACAATGCTTTATAAATTAGTTTGTTGGCCTTTTTCAAATACTACAGTACTTGATTTGGGGGTTTTCGCCTTTAAATTAAAGTTTGTAATATTGTGTTCATCATGGAATTGGTTGTGTTGGTTTAAGGGCAGGAGCTCTTACTGAATCTTTTGTTTTAATAAGTAGAATATTTACTGAAGCAAGGCTTCTGCGTAGGTGGTGACTGTTGCACTCTTAATGCAATATTCTTCACATTTTACGTGTAGTAATAAAATACAATGTTCATACTGTAGGCTACTGTGCCTCTGTCCTTCTCTGTTAGTGGGAAGTCATCGCTGTTATTGGCATGGCAACCCAGCTTCCCATTGGTTTAGCCTGCCCACCATCTGTCTGCTCCCATATGGGTTTGAATGATGCAGCATGACAGGAGCCGGTCCCACAACGCACAAGGTGTGAGGACCCAGGGCACCACCACAGAGCCACGGAGAGAAGCTCAGCTACAGGCTTTGATCTTTCTAGGTAAAAATAATGCAACTCCTTCCAAGGAGCATGCAGGCATTAGAGGCTGTCTATCAGCTGCATGCTAGCAGGTGTCTCAGCTGCTCCAGAGACTCTTAGGAGGAAGAGGAAGATCAATGTCCTGGCTGCAATTCCTTTTCTTGTAAGAGGCCTGCACAGAGGATCAATCAGGTTTACACCATTAGAGTGTTCAAACCAATGTCTACGGCTGTTTGAACAGCTCCTAACTGACTAATACATAATCCTTGTGTGTTATCAAGATATCTTACGTAGCATGATTCATTCAAACATGTCAAATGAGGCATACCAATTTGGTCGCTGGGTCTATTTACTGTATTTCAATCAAAATATAGTAAAATGCAATTCATTCCTTCAATTATTTTAAACACATCTTCTATGCTTTTATATTCTATTTTAAATGTTATAATTTGATGTACTTTTTGTTTAATGTGGACTCATTGAACCTGATAAATGGTCATTTTGTTACTACGCTATTTTATGTAGCCTACTGATAAATATGTATGCAAGTCATGTTTAGTCACTTTTACTCCCACGTTAGAGCAACCTTAACATTATTTAATAACAAAGGATCCACATTCTATATAATTTAATAATCAGACTGCAACTCCATCCTTCTGACAAGACCTGTAATTACCACCATTTACTCCTGTCACAAGCAGTCACTTAATCACCTTACAGTTGTACAAGCAAAAGCTCAGCTAGAAAGATCCAGATGATCTGGAATTATAATGTACTGCTAGTGAAGAACAGCAAGTGATGCCTTGAGGGGTTTTAGCAAATATTGATTTTTCATCCTCCACATGCTGAGTCATTTTGTTCAAGCTTGTTGATCAGTTCATCTGATTATGAAGTACACTTTAAAATAAATTCCCACAGGTTCATTAACATTTCAGGAACGTTTTCAAGTGACATGCATTTGTTTTTAACAACATGTCACATGCATTGTTTTAGTAAGCATGTTATAGACATTATATAATCTCTGTTTTTTATATATTATAATGCAATATATTCCTAGTTATAATTTTGGTAAAAGACAAGCTGTTTCTTTAAGACGAGCTCTTTGCAGACATCACAAGGGCATTTGCTAATGACTACCTTGTGTAAAAGCAAGGTGCATGGAGGTAGTAAAAAAAGACTAGAGCTGTCAATTCCTCCTTTTCTCAGCTGATGGTTTTCTGCATGACGTCTCAGATGAGATTATTATAGAGTACATCAATATGATGTTATAAACCTAACTGTAACCTAATTGACTATTCGTGCTGAATGAGAACAGCATGCGGTATATACATGTTTTATTTAAATTTGATTACTTTTTTCTATCCACAGCTGCAGCGCCATTATGGAAGAGAAGTAACAGGGAAAGTACATTAGAGTGTGACAACAGAAAGCAGAATGTGTTTGAGGAAAGGTTAGTTACTGTGCTAAAATTAAGGGACCCACTGGGGATGTAGTTGTGCAACATTTCATTAGCATGTGTTTTTACACTGATTTTTTCCTGGGCAACCTTTGTCCAGCAAGTTAAAAAAGTAAGATGTATGTATTCACTGTTTGAACACAAAGAAGAATGATATTCATTGAGTTTTTTCACTAATTAACAGAAAGATCTTTGCAGTTCTCATTTTTTGTTGTTGTCAGTAAATTTGGTTTATCATTGAGCCTTTGCTAAATGCATAAAGACTTACTGAAGCCTCAAACTTAGATATGCAGCAGTGTTTAATGAAAGCAACCTCTGTCCATGGTAATGCATGGTGATGTCTGGTGAAATATCTTGCCAGGGTGACTTGGCACATGGACAGAGGGTTGGATTGTGCTTCCTATTCCTTCATCCTTTTACCCAAATATCAGTGATGGTGAGAGTCCTTCCCTTGGTCATTTGCTTTAGGCATCTCGCATTTATAAAATCCGTATTATTTTTTCCCAAATTCCATTATATTTTTTCCCAAATTCCGTTTTTTCCGTTTTAATTTTTGCAAATTCCGTTTTTTCCGTTTTAATTTTTGGGAATTCATTTTTTTTACCCTTTACTGTTATTTTAGTTGTAAAATGAGTGTGCTTTTTATTCCGTGATCGCAGAAATTAAAGGGCCCTATTTACCCAGCAATACATTTTTGCGTTTAAAAGACGTCTAATATGCTAATTTCACGCAGCCGTCATTTTGAAATTGAAAGCGAGGCTCCAGTGGGAAGAACCCTGGAAGTACAGATAGACAACAGTACCTTGGACTACTCAACCTGAAGCTGCTTGTTGCAATTTACACTATTGAATGTTAATATCCAATATGGGATATGTATATAGTTCATTCCTGCTTTTTTACGTTTTGAAGTATAAATTATGATTTATAAAAATGAATTATAAAATTAATTTATTTATAAATGAATTTCAATGTATATAGTCAAAAGTATGAAATAAATGTATGTACAATTTAAAATAACTAATTTCTACATTAAACACAACCATTGCATTTGCGACTCTCCTGTGATTAAGGGTTAGCTCACCCAAAAATACTTACCCCATGCTGTACCAACCCCGTAAGACCTTCGTTCGTCTTCAGAACACAATGAAGATATTTTTGATTAAATTTGAGAGGTGGATAACTGCTACATAGGCTGCCTAAGGGAATGAAACTTGATGGCCCAGAAAGTCAATAAAGAAAAATGTTTAAATATTCCATGTGACAACAGTGGCTCAACTTTTTGTGCGAAAAAAAAAATAAAATAAAAATAATAACGACTTTATTCGACTATTCCCTTTTCTTCCTTGTAGGCTGAAACGAGACTTCAAGAGATTTCTACGACGCATGCGCGAGAATTGCCTACTCCTTCAACTACTTCAGTTCTTGCGCATGCGTCGTAGAAATCCCTCTTGAAGTCTCGTGGCCTACAAGGAAGAAAATGGAATAGTCGAATAAAGTCGTTATTTTTGTTTGTTTTTTCGCACAAAAGTATTCTCGTCGCTTGATAAACTTATAGTTGAGCCACTGTTGTCACATGGAATATTTAAACATTTTCTTCACTGACTTTCTGGGCCGTCAAGTTTCATTCCCTTAAGGAGCCTATGTGGTAGTGATTCAGCTCGCAAATTTAATAAAAAATATCTTCATTTGTCTTCCGAAGACGAACTAAGGTCTTACGGGGTTGGTACAGCATGGAGGTGAATAATTAATTACTTAATTTTCATTTTTGGTGAACTAACCCTTTAAAGGCGACACTTCCGGTTTTCTTCCTACCGGAGCCTATTCAAAATGGCGGCTGAATGACATCAGCGTATAGCCGTCCAAACACAGCCAAGGGTAAAATTTAGGCTGTCACTGAAAATTCTATATAGATGTCTAAACCATAGCCCAAGAATAGACTAGTCATCAATTATATAACATGTCAAAGAAATGAAACCAAACCTCTTGTAGATGATTGCATGATGGAATGTCATACATCAAGCAAGTTATATTGGCAAAAACGACGTATAACCAAATTCAAGGTTATTTTGGCTAGAAGTGGTTTACTCATAGCCAAACTATATTGGGTCTAGAGACGGTGAAATGAAGGCTTTTGCTTGCTGAGTAATATCAACAGAAATGCAGATGGGGAAGGGAAAGCTAAAAATCACTTAAGCTTTTCCTCAACCATCTAAATGGTCTTTAAAATTCAGAAACATTCAAATGAATGTATGAAATCCAGACAATGTACAACCAAACAGAAATCTCCTACTTTTTGAGGAGGAAAGGCTGTAGTATCCATGGTTACCTCAATTACGCAAAAGCCAAAAATTGCAATGTAGATAGTGTTTTTCCAAGGCTGAGAAATGACATGCTGAGGGCAGCTCTCCATGGAGACCAAGTAAACTGACGTTATGGACTTAAGAAGAATAGAAGGTGGTTATAGCTTGACAAAGAGTTCTGTGTTCATTTAAATCCATGGAAATGCTGTCAGACCCCTCTGCCTGTCGGAGAGGAGAATCTCCATTTATCTCCTACACACACTCTTACACGCACTTTACATCATGGAGGGCAAATGAGGCTAGCTGGCAGTGGCTGGATTTATGAACCTAAGTAATGATGCTGCAAGTAATAGAGAGTTGCATAAATCGCTTTGAACCCCTGCACTGACCTATAATGTGCAGGCAGACTAAAACATCCAGGAGAGAGGGATCTAAATGCAGGTTCTCTTACGAGAGGTTTCTCTCGGTACTGCGTAATATCTTGCGCTAGGGGAAAACCTCTTTTACACGAGATATTGAAGCCAAAAATGATCCTTAATTTTGAATGAATGTAAAAGGCGTTGCGGCAGCTTGCAGACATAGGCAAGGCAGCTCGCGTGCCTATTGGCTGTCCTGCGGCAACTGCAGCAACCTATCGAGAGAGGCCCTTTGTTGACAGTCCAATGAGGGCGCGTCGCACCCACTGCATCACCTTCTTGTCAAAGTGGGCGTGGCCTAGCCCAATAGATTCGCTGATATCACTCGTATTCACTGATATCACTGATTCTGATAAAAATGATCTGGTCATCCACTTCCTAAAAGGAGCTAAGAGGTTAAATCCTCTCAGACCGCCCTCAAGCCGCATGTCATGTGGGACCATTCCACGGTTCTGGAAGCCATGAAAGTTTGTTTGAAGCCATGGCTGGCTTCATGGAAGTCATGGCTGGAAGCCATGAAAGAAAATTTAGTTTGATCCGATCCATCTGTCGGACATGAAACACCTGTCGTTCAAGACAGCTTTTCTTATGGCTCTCGCTTCAACATAATTTGAGAATTTAGTCTGATTCAAAGGGAAAAAGAATGTCAAATCATGCTTCCATACTATGGACCAGTATCAGACTCACATTCTGAGTAGAATATGAGTATTAAGAAATCGGGCTATAGAATTTTTGTCTGTTCTCTATTTAAAGTTTGGTTCGCCATTGTTCGCTATTCGCTGATGTATTCCCGAGGTCTAGAGCGGTTTTGATGTGTGCTGATTCATGATAGATTCACACCTAAACTCTCCTTGCATGCAACCACAATGTGACAATATGAGCAGCACGTTTGTTACATATATGGTCCACACGTTTAAGTCACACAATGCATGCAAATGTTAAGACTACTTACTCTAAATCAGAAAAATAAAACAAAAAAGTACACTATAATATCTGCACAAATAATAGGCATAACGTTTTTATAATAACAATGCTTTAAAATTTCTCAAATATGCAACTTTGTAAGGTTTGAATATTGGAGATTTGTGTTAGCGTGTGCTAAATGAGTGCATCCAACTCTCTCTTGCTCCTCTTCCGTTGGCAGGTTTAAATCTTCTCCAGTAGTCTAATCTGAATAAATGACTGTCACATATGGCATGTTACATAAATGCGTTCAGAAGTAGATATTGCACAGTCCTTAGATGATCTGTGAACACACAAACTGTCTCTCAATATATAAATAATTGACTACAGTGCAGAATCTGCTTATGTAATCTGTAATCACTAATTCATGTAATTGATGTACAATTTAAATATAAATATGAACACATGAGCCTGAGAGTTTAATATGTTGAAAAAGCACACATTTTTAAATGTCAGTGGAATAATTCTGCTACAGCCATAACTAAAGGTCATTTTGGACACAAGACTTTCTCTAATGTGGCATCCCTGCAACCAGTCAAATGACATTTGCTTTGGTAAGATTTTCTAGTCATTTTCAATTAGCACCAACAAAACTGCAAAGCTGCATACATTTTTTAAAATGCTTATGAGAGAAAAATATAAAAAAAAACAAGGAAAATATACTGAGCAGACAGCAGTGAGATTTCTTGCATGCTTTGAAACTACTATAAACATGTTTAATTAGCTCCGATAGTAGCTTTCAACACTAAAGAAACTATAACGGAAGCCAGCTAGTAAGAGCTGTGTGTGTAAACCTCACTCCCCTGATCTCAAGAGGCGCACTAGCGACTGATGCTAAACACTGCAGACTTTAGCGTCCTTGTTAGCACATCCGCCTCCCATGCCAGTTACGGGGGTTCGAGGTCTCGCACAGAGCAGGGCAAGTAGGACCCATAGACTGTAAAAAATATGCACAAAGCGTCTGTGACGTCACCCATAGACTATCTGTAGAACGGGTTTGAGGCTGTTTATGGGGGGTATAGGCAGCAACATACTGGAAAATCTTGGGAAATACAAGATAAAAATGTTCAGAAAGGATTAGGGTTGGGTATCGTTTGAATTTGACGATTCTGATTCCGATTTCATCTTGTTTCGATCCGGTTCCTGAACGATTTCGATTCCGATTCTTTTAAGAGGCAGGGTCAAAAAAGTTTAGCTAACCTTGCTAACGAATAGTCTTTCTGAAGGAAATACTCCTTCTGTCACAAATACTCCTTTTGTCACAAATTTAGCATTTTGGCGATATTTCCTTATTTTTAGAAAAGGAAGACACACTTTGGACCGCCGACGTAAGCTACTCACTGTTCGACTCGCGCGGCTATGCCAACACTTCCGGTAGACGCTTCTTCATTGGTGTTGTTCAGCGGTTTCTTCTTTCCGGTCAGCGGACTGTGAATATCGAAACTTAGGAATCGAAATTTAAAATTTTGAACGAATTCGGAAAACGAAAATTCGCTTAATCGAGTTTTTATTCAACAACCTAGAAAGGATACAGAGGTGGTAGGATGTGTTGTGTCAGATCATGGCCGAGACGTCAAATTCACACTGGCCGCAGCCCGTTATCAGCTGTCAATCAAAGTTAACCGCCCTTATTTGTCATACATTTTATATTTAAATACGATCTAAACTAAGGAGTTAGAAAAAATCCACCCCCTCACAGTTGTCAGCCACGTGGAACATATTGAAGATTACAATAAAAGTCCATGGGACCAAACTGTAAAAACATGATGGGATCCATGTATGGTAAAACAATGGTGTGAAATGGTGCGATTGTGGGACCGTCTTGTTAGTCTGCCAGAGGAAAGGCTAACTAAGAAAATTTTTAACTGGGACAGAGCAAATCATCACCCCTGGTCTGGAGAAGTTTTGACAATATTGTCTGTGTCTGACTTGCATATAAGGTACTATAATAAGCTTCAATGTAATATAAAGGTTGTCAGACAAAGACTGTTAAGTAGATATGAAAATCAGTGGAAACGAGATATATGGAAGAAGCCAAAACTTAGAAATTATGGTCTTTTTAGAATTATGGTTTTTCTTAACTTGAAGAGAAGGCAGAGGTCCCTTTGTGCGCAATTTGAGAACTAGTACCTTACCTCTGGCAGTGGGAAGTGGGTCCGATTAAGGGTATACCGGAACATCTACGTGTGTGAATTCTGTGATTCTCAAGGTTGTGGAAGATGAATTTCACTTTGTTTTTTTATTGCCCTTTATATTATGTATTTAAGGAAATCTCTTTTTGAATTAGTTCAGTTAAAAAACCCTGATATATTTTGGAAATATGAAGGGGAGATTTTGGGCTGGCTGTTTGGTAATCATGTTTTTGCTTTGGCAAAATTTATAGAAAAAGCCTGGTGTTTACGGCAAAGTATTCTGTATCCTGTATGATATCCCGTATGTCATCTCTGTTTGTATGTATATTTATTTTGTGGTTTAGTTGTATTATGTTGGAGATTCTGTCTTATCACGTGGCTATTTTTGGTGATATGTGTGAAGCTGTTGTGTCTAATAAGCCCATGAGGGCTGGGCACCATAAAAGGTGTTTGACACTTAAATAAACAATTCAATCAATCAAAAATAATATGGGGTATATGGACATTTGCTCCCTTTTGGGACCGCCCTCTAGCGGATTTTCGATGAATTTGCAGTTTTTTGCACTTCCGGATAGGCTTCATGTTTCAGATTAGAATGTTGCCGCTTGGTAGGACCTGAGGGGGTTACAGACATGCATATTTATAAGCAGCTTTATCATTATTATAGCAGAGAAACTTTGGAAATATACCTTATATGGGATGGGCAATCTGAAAATTGCTGAGAACACCGCTCCACAGGAAATGATCTTATATGTCAGGCTGAGGATCTTCGGGTCCAAGTATAACATTTACATCCCCTCTTGCTTTTAGGGCGTTTAGGGACAAAGTCTGCAATATGCCTTCTAAATGTTTAATTCATAGTTACCAGATAAATGGAAAGGGAAACAAAAACTAAAAATTGATCTGCCTTCTAATTAAAGTTGACCTGGTCCGCCTCCCACTTCCAAGAGCACAGTTAGTTTTCTTGTCATTTATGAGGCTTAGATTGAGCAAGACTATTGGCTGTTTGGGATTTACAATAATAGCTGGGCTGCTTTCTTGCTGTTGTGAGTTTAAAACATCAGATTGTTTTAATTGGAGTTTTAAAAAGTCATTTGTTTTAAGTGAAATATGAGAACAGGATACAACTGATATGGTCTCAAGATGTAGTCAAAGAAGGTCGTGACCTTTGAGGAATGTAAATTATTATGAGCTCAGCTCACTGCAGTGAGTGTGACAGTCCTCTTGTGGTGCCCAGCTTCCTATTTTCAAAGGAGATGGTGCCTGTGAGACAACAGCACATATGTGCTAGCAGCACTGTTTGCAGGGTCTCAGTAAAGCCTTGCATGTTAAAAACACGATATCACACAGTTGAAATGATCTTATCTTCTTTTTATCATTCCAAATTATGCATAACATTCAATTTGTCCCTTGCCGGATGATTATTCTGATAGCCTGAACAGTATGTGATAGCTGCGTCCATAATGGTGTTTGGTATCAGAGTAGTCCAGGCATGGGAGAGATGTCTCTACTTGATTTGTGCTTAGACATAAAGAGACTTTCAGCAATAAAGCTTGAGCTTTAGTTCAATGTGAATAAACAAATGTCACAGACCAATAAAAAATAATATTGTACGCCACAATGGCCCTGTCAATGCCTTGATTATATAGTAGATCGTAAAGAAAACAAAAGTTGCAGCTTGCTGAGTAGAAGCTTTGTTGGAAACTAGAAAAAACATACATACAGGCTAAAAATGGCTTTAAAATCAAGAATGCTCTTAATAAATATAGCTGCATCATGCCTTTGACAACAGTCAGTGATACTCAAAAGCTCCTCTGTTCTACAGATGTATTCATCAACAAAAGCAGAGCTCCCCCTTCTTCGGTGTATAGTCAGACATTTATGACACAATAAATTGTCCCAGATACCAACCAAACTGAACTGAACCTCAGTGATGCACAATCACACGTTTCACACTAAATCAGACTGTGAATTAAATCTGTTTGATTAAAATATTAAATTAGAAATGAAAATGAATCATCTGTTTATTAATATAGCATGAGCCTAGTACGTGCAGTGTATTAGACAGCAGATCTCTGCTTTAAAATAGATCACAAATGATGCTCAAAAATGTTGCCGACTTGTGCCACACTGTGGTCGTGAGTGAGTAAAAGTTTCTCATCCTTTCACGAGGTTGACACGGGGATGGTTAAATCGGATGTTACTGTATTGTGTTGTATAGAGAGGCCTACTTCCTCTGTTGCCATGTTTAATGCACAGATGTACACCACGATATGATTCTACCTGAAATCTGTATTTGGAGTTTTGGAATCGATTAAAAAAAGTCAAGAATTATAATATGACCGACAGAAAACTGCCTCAGCTCTTCTCGTGTTTCAGAATTTCCTAGTTTTTGGAATAAACATAGGCTCCTAAGCAACCTGTGAATCCAATTCATGTCATGAACAAATAAATTAGCTAGTTCCTGACCGAAGTTATCTTTTTGAAGAAGCTCCCATGAGTCTTTCACTAGAATCACCAATACCGAATCCCATTATCAAAATAGCCTTTGTCATTTGCACTCATTGCTGTCTTGTTATAGGCCTTTTGCTTTAATGGAACTCCAACAACATGTATCTATTTCTATGCTGTATGTCACCCTTTAACCCTCTGGGCTTCCCTTAGGGGTTACACACGCTTCTTCCCATCTAAAAGATTCTAAAGCCTTAAAATGTCACTTTTTTTTGTCTAGGAAAACCAATAAAATAGATTTTTGTTCAATAATATTTTTCTATTATTATTTAGAATTTGTAAAAATTTGTATGGATACTTTGCATTATTAGGCCTATGAATTTTAAGAGCTATTTTTCCATTAGAATTAATATAATTATTTTTTTTATTATTATAATTTATTTATTTATTTATTTATTTATTTATTTATTTATCTTTTCAATAAATGCAAAATTTAACATAAAAATTTAGTGCAGGCTGCAGGCAAAAAAAATCAAGTGAGAAGACTACCATCCAGTGACTTTAAAAATATATAAATGTGTGTAATGTCATGGCCCCTTACAAGAGCAAGTTAAAAATGGCTTTCCAATTAAGGCGCAAGATGTTTTGTTTCCCGATATTACTCCTATCTAAAACTGTTCTTCCATTGTGTGCATATAGAGTACCACAATAGAAATAAGCCTGTGGCTTTTTTGTGTATTTTATCCTCGAGAATTTGTCTTGAAATCGTGTATGAATTGCCTTTGGCATGATTGTTTTTGTGTTTAAGACCATTGTTGAATAAATGGCCTGTAGGCTACCTATAGCTCAAAATAGACATAGAAAGGCTTTTTGATTTAAATTGTTGTTTTGGACATGATTTCTCTATTTCATTTTTTCTTTATTTATATATAAATATATATAGTGTGTGTGTATATATATATATATATATATATATATATATATATATATAAAGGGAACACAATGCAAACAGTTTATCTCTCTCTCTCTCTATCTGAGTGTGTGTGTGCATTTGAGAGAGGTTTTTTTTTTCATTTATTGATTTTATTTAGCATATTCTAAAAATTTGCTGTTGCAGTCTTGCCGGTTTATATGTGTGTTTGTGTATAGGTGTTTTAGTGTGTCACCCCTTCATTGCTGTACACTTTTTTTCATGCACAGGGGCTGATCTATAGTTCTGTACCGTCAAAAGTTTCTCAGAATTTTTCCTATTTTTTCACATTTCCCATTCATTTCCTGTGGTCGGTCATTTTTGACCGGGAGGAAGCTAAGTGTGACTTTTTTTACGACCCTTTAACATATCAGAATCATCTACTTGATTTTTTGTGTGTGTGTTCACATAGGTAATACAACAAAAGCTCACAAATTTGCAACACCTCCAATGAAGCACAAAAAATGAAAATTTCAAAACGTTAACAGTTTCTGGTCATTTTTGATCGAAGAAACCCAGAGGGTTAAAATCAACTGTCTCCGTTAATTATTGCTTTATGATTATTATTCAAAACGGCTGTTAACAGAGAAATGGATGCATGTTCATTTGATAGACTTTATTGATTATGTGCACATTTTAGCATAGTAATTTGACACCATTATTAAGCTACATTGAAGATCACATCTAAGTTGCATCTGTTTGTGTAATACTACACAATGTTTAACAATATTTCTCATTTTAATAGGACTTAAAGATAATTCTCTATATTTGTGACTTTAATTTAATATCTTCCTTTCTTTATACAATTGGCAGGCATCAACAGACAATAAAATTCACTAAGATTCAAACAGTCAGAACAGGATAAACCTATTTCAGAAATTATGACATTTTCTTGATTTGAGATAATTCCTCTGAATATATATAAAACAAAAGTACACAAATGCAAATGTCGAAAAACAAAAACCAAATTGTGAAGTACAAACCGCAGGCATGGAGTTCCATAAGTACTGCAACATTCAAATAAATTACTGAAATTCCATTTGCCTCCAAACTTGATTGCATCAGTAATACAGTTATTCATTAAACATTCAGTAAAGCCATCATATAATATACATATCTATCCTAATTTGTAAAAACATGAACCACATAGAAGAGCACTGAAAGTTCGCCTGAGCCACAATAATATCATGGTGGACCATCTCAGATTACCACATATGTGAACCAATCAAGCCACTTACACTCATTTCATCAATGGACACACTGAAGATGGCTTTTAACAACTGCAATTGCCACATAATGGGTGAAATAAAGAACACACATCTGTTAGGTTTAGTTAACAGTGGAGATATTGCACAACCTAAATCACATCTGATTAAAGTAAAATCCTGTCATACACACACGACCAACTTTTGAGGATCAAATCAAATACAGGATGTTTGCATCGTTTGTTGAGTTTAAGACCTGTACAACACTTCTATTTGGTTTAGACAGTTTACGGTAGAACATTACATTATACATATATATATATACACATTAACGCACCATTTGTCACAAAAAGGATCACTGTGAATACACAACAGGCTGGTGAGCGGGAAGCAGGGGAGGTTTCGGGATGGTTCGGGACTCCTGGAATGGCCTTGATTTAAATATATTGCCTAAAACACACCAGTGTTGGATGTTTTATCCTCACTTGTGGAAGACACTGCCAGTTCAGCCCTAAACTCCTCAGATATGGCAAGAGTTTCAGGAGATAGTTGGTTTAAGGATCCACATTGTGTAACTGGGATCACACTGGGACATACTATATGTGTTTTAGTCAAAAACCCAACATGTGACGAGCTTCTCCTCTAAAGTTGATCTTTTTGTGAAGTAGATTTGCTGCCGATGGCATCCTTGGCTTTGCGTTTTCCTAGGGCCCAAGTGTAATGAACAAACAGTTCCAAACACCTACATGCTCTCCTTTACCCATCCAGGCATGCAAAATATACCTTCTTTTAATTCAACAAACCTTCCTGAGCTTTCACTCACCTCATATGTTCTCAAGTGTTTCAGTATTAGTGTGCAAACATGTTTATGTAGCAAACAAATACATTCGACAGATTCCTCCCTTTACTGGCCTTCGCAATCAGTACCTCTCTACAGTAATGGGTTGGAAGACCTGATCAATGACGCTAGGTCATTGCGTCTTTTTCTTCAGGACATCCCTGAGACATATGTGATTTGCACAAACCATCTCTTTACCTATTCCTATCTAAGGCATATTCAACATATTGAAGGGTGTACCCATGTGTGCGTGTGTGTGTGTGTGTTTGTCAGGGAAGAGGGACGTGGGAAGCAGCGACAGCTTGCTCACGAAAATAAAACATTTTCACTACAACTACCTCATCTAGGTGCAACCGACACAACACAAAGCAAGAACACCCACATGTGCGAACGACGTTTCTCCTTAAGTGACATGCAGTTTGAGAGTAGCGCGTGAACAGCCGTGGGAGGGGGGGTAGTTTCAACGATGGAAGCCTGTGCAAAATTTTAACAACATCACAAGGGGACATCATTGCACAAAATCCAAATCCTGCTTGTAAGCATGTAAGTTACGGAACCATCAACCAATTCGGTCACATAAAACAATGTGGCGCACGGGTTAAAATCATTAAATGGTGCCCCTTATTGAAACGGGAACATGCTTTAGACACTTAGTAGACATGTTTCAGATATAATATATCTGAGAAGTGGCTGGTGGTGGATGATTTTGCAACAAAATATCCACCAAAACATTTCATTTTCAACTTATCAGTGATAAGTGATTCATAGGAGACTGCAACTGAATAGACAAGTATCAGCAGATCCGTGTAGGTCCGAGCTCACTGCGTAGGTAGTGTAAAAGGGTGTGTGTGTGCAAGTGTTTCTGTGTGTGTGTGTTTTTTTTTCACACCTTCCTCCATCAGTTGGTCTTAAACAAACTGGGAATGTGTCTAAAGAATTCAGTTGTGTTAAAAGATTTAACTGCGATAATGCTGTAATATCTCACTTTAGTAAGTGCAGGCAGTGACTCCCCATCGCATCCGCATCAATCATCTGTGCACGAGATGTGATGTGCTACGGCAAAGTGCGTTATAATTGGTCCTTTCTGTGTGTATTTGATGAGAGTGTCTGTGTTTGTGTGTTTTTCAGAAAGACTGTAGTGACCTCTCACTGTCTACTGTATGAGTGCGTGTGTGTGTTTGTGTGTTTATTCCACGGGAGAAGAGGCTTGCAAAGGATTTCCGAAGGTTGCGGATGGTCTCGGCCTTGGCTTCGTCCTGACGTAGGACTTTGGTGCTGGCGCCGGCGTTTCTGGAATGTTGAATGTATTGGTAAGAGACTGGGATTTGCTACGAAGAGAAGAAGTGGCAATAAAGGAGAGGAAGAGGCTATTTAAGCCATGCAGCAAACCCATGGAGATGGCTTTATAGAGGTATGGCAGAGAGAAAAAAATAAGCTGTGAGAGAAAGAGAGAGAATGAAATTCATGTGCTTTCTTTTGTCGTTCATTTAAGAAATCGTGACTCCAGTGCAATGTAAATCAGCCCTTGGATTTATGGGAAATGGCATCTATGGCCACTATTCCTAAATGAAGAACCAGGTGCAGAGGCATCTCAGAAATATTACAATTTAGAAGAACCTGCATTAGAGTGCTGAAGTGATGACGTCACTTTGTAGGACAACTTGGAAGCTTGCGGCGCATGGGTTCCCTCCGATCGAAAAGCAATGCATTTTCCCCATAGACTTTTGGAAAATTGCAAAAAATAAGATCTGTGTTTAACAAAGAGTTGTGACCCTTACACGTTTTGTCTATCAAGATAATCTTTACAAATTAATCCAAAATTAATTTTGTGTTTTGAAGCCTATATAGTATACGCATTTTGAAGCCTATATAAAGTTTTTATAAAACGGTTAAGTTCGAATCCTTGATTCTGATTGGTCAAGAGCTGTGCTTTATTCACGATAAAACACGGCTGCGACCGCTTCACCCAACGGTTCTATTGATCGCTGCGCAACACTGCTTTTATTTGAGCTTTCATGTATTTTACACTTTGGAACGTTGTTGCTTTTCACACTCATGGACTTTTTTTCCAGCGGAAGGTAGGCTTTTAGTGATTTTACTTCAAGAAAGTTGCACTAATATGGTTTTTACTTTAATATTTTGTGGCAACCGTTTTATAAAAGCAAAAAGATATCTCAGAGCAAGTGCTGTATTCGTGAATAAGTAACGGCTGAAGGGGTTGCAGGAACTCCGCTTTTCGTCGTGCCTAACGACGCCCTTCAGCCGTTACTCTATTCACGACACAGCACAGCCTCTCGTAAAAACACAAGCAGACACAATAAAGTTTAAAAACCACAAGCAGGTTATAACTGTGTTCTATGTCATGGATCAAAACATGAAAATATTTAGAGGCTTTGTTCACCACAGACCTTATTTTCAGGCGATTTAGCAAAAACCCATTCAAAAATCCCATAGACTTTTGAGCGAGGGAACCGGTAGTGCTAAAATGCTAACTCACTTCCGCGTTTTGGCCTACAGAGTGACGTTGTAACTTTGCCACTTCTATTGTATAGTCACCTTAGAACTTAATTGAGGAATAGTGGGAATAAGATTGACAACTGCTTGACAGTGAAAATAGATCGAATGCACATTTTTTTGCACATCACATTTCCACAATCAGTGCTTGAATGATTTGGGTGCAAGACTGAAGGAAGCCATCTTTGTTTGCATGCAAAATACCAGATCATCTAGAGTGCATACTTCTGTCTCCATTGTTTTAATTATGCATCTGCCAATATATGTATAAGCCACATTGATCATTATTGTCAAATGTCATTTTCATTTTTGTCATCACTATTATCAAAATCTGAATATTTAAAGTCATCATAGTATGCTTTGCAAAATCTGTTCAGAAGCTTTTGGATGTGTTTATCCATTTAATGTTCATCCGAGTTACAAACTCTGACAGTAGCCATACACTTAGCTGAAATATGGAAAATATACTGTTTTATTAGATTTTTTTTTTAAAATAGCTTTGGCTAAATAAATAAAGCTAAATATATAAATAATCTTCAGGCTGTGTGAAGGGGTATGATGGCACTGTAAATGGCTGGCAAGTCAAGGAAGGGCCCATCAGATCAATAATCTCCACCCAGTTATTTTATATAAACAATAAACAGATACATTCCAGTGTAGATCTGTGATAGCCTGTCTCCATCATACTCATATTCTATTGAGAATATGAGTCTGAAACTGCTTCATTGGGCTTTGATTATGAGGCGGTGTCTTAACCGAACCAGGAAAAAAACAAAACTCTGCACTCAATTGGATAGTCGGTAGACCTAAAACCTATCAGAGCAACGCAGTAAGTCAACTACTTTGCATTTTACAGTTGTCAACAGAACTTATTTTAGAAGTAAAATAACGAGTGTTGCTTCTTTTACTTGGTCCTTCATGAGTGCGACCAAAGGAGAAACCACAACGACCACAGGCTTTTCATCACTTCCCATCATCTTAGCAACCGTCAGAGCCAGCTGATAAGTTACACTTGAAGAATGGCAAAGATATATTTCCGATCGACAAATGCCTTGATTGCAGTTTTCTGTTTGTCTATTAAAATTAATGCGCTGTCAATTCATTTTATAACAGACGCGATAGCGGAATCTATCCATCTCAATTTTCCAGCTGCAGTCATCTTTGAGAGAAACCAGTTAAGCGCTCTTTGATAACGTGATGATTACGTCCCCGAAGATCACCTGTCTATCATCGTAAAAAAGCCCGCCCTGGCAATTTGACTCCTCAATGGATTGAGTCCAGACTGAACTTCCAGTCCAAAAAATGTTGTGGCGGAGTTTCGGGCTGGCATCTGAGGCTAGATCTGTTATTTTTGTGTAAAAATATTGTTTTCTAATTTATAATAGGACACTTCATTTGAATACCGTGTGAAAATATACTTGTACAGTGCTTCCTGTCGTGCAGGTGACACTGTATTCTAACATAGTTTGGACCCTGCTTTTTAAAAATGAATAAGTTCATTCATACACTGCCACCAGTGTAGCCCAAATAATGAACACATGACTCAGAGTCATTTTGTTTTTTAAATGAATAGTTCAGTAATTATAGATATAGAGACCTCCGAGTACTAAATCAAATCTGCAAGTCTGCATTCATGGCCAATCAAGATATTTACTATTTTTTAAATTTTTTTTAAAAGAGTCATTTCTAGACCTGGTCACGTCGGCTAAAGCCCCATGGGCATCTTTACAAAGAGTATACATTTTTCTAGTAATGCCATGCTTTGAAATATTTTATTGGGTAGAAATTTAATAAAACATTTTTTTTGAGGGGGCCTGTAAATGTTAAAGACAATGGGGAGCCGAAAAGGTTTAGAGCCACTGCTTTACCCTAATTCAATCAGTTTTTGTCAGTCCTGCCATCAGTGCCAAGAACTTGTCATGCGATTTGCGAATCTTTATGACGTAGCAAAAGAGAATGGCCACCATCTGGTGTAGTCACTTGCATGAGTGATGAAACATCATCAATAAATGGAGAAACATGTCCAGATTCTTATGAACTTTCACATCCAGTCAAATAAAAAATACAAGCTTCAGGCAAATATGACGGAGGACAAAAAACATCTTACTTAAGCTGCGGAGATCCCACTCAGGGCCGGGTGATCAGGACTTGGTTTCTGTGGAGGTTGGGGTTTCTGCTGCAAGGGAGGTCAGTGTGCCTCCTGGGCCTCCCTGGCCCTGTGAAGTAGGCCTTGGTTGCTGAGTGGTAGGGGGCGAGGACGCCCCTGCTGCGGAGCTGTTTGTGGGGCGTCCTGGGTTGGCTGCGGCCCACCCTGGGTTGGCTGCCTGGTTGGCTGGCCTTGTCTTGGCTGCTGTGGCCTCTGTTGGGGCTGACCAGCTGGCTTGGGACCCTGGCCACCAGTTTGAGGCCTCTGCGGCTGCTGTTGGGGAGCCGCCTTGCTGGGGCCTCTGTGACTGAGGAGAGCCACCCGAGCTGCCGTTGGGCAGGACCCTGTGCGGGCCTCTGCTGACCTGCAGACCCTTGACTGGCTTGTCGCAGCTGGGGGCTGATTGGGCCGGGTTTGTTGAGCAGGGGGGTTCTGAGCATTAGGGCTGGTCACAGACTGGGTTTGGGCAGGGGGCTGGCCCTGAGGAGAGGGCCGCTGCTGCGGTGGGGCTCCGTGCGGGCAGGAGTAGGGCTAACGGCTGCTTGTTGTGGACCTCCTAAAAACAGAGCAAATTTTCACAGAGCAAACACAGTTGGAATATCCACCTTATTTTGCCATACGGAAATAAGTCTTCCTATTCAAGACATTTTTAATGTTACAAAAGATTTCTGTTTCAAATGAATGCTGTTTCTATTCAGCAAAGAATCTTTTCAACATTTGTGACTTCTGATTCATTAGTTTTCAGTATTTATTAGCCACTTTATTAGAGTTATTATTAGCCACTGAAATTTAGTAAACAATAATACTATTTGTGCTACAAACCAATGTGTCTGTGATTATGATGATGAATTAAGAAATAATACCAGTTTGGAGTTTTTCTTTTTTTGACAGGTAAAACAATTGGAAGTGGCAGACAACTAGCTATTATGCTGCGTTCACGTGCTATGGAAAATAGGATATTTTCCACTTGTGAACTGGTATTTACCAGTGTGTTGCGTTCAAGTGCTTTTGTTGTCGTAATGTGGTAAAAAGATGGAGATCCAGACCTGTTATTTAGCTAAAACTATTTTAGATTGCTTAAGTCATCTGCAACAGCAAGAAAATGATTTATCAAAACTCAAAAGGTAAATAATATGCTGTATATTTATCTAGATCATGAATAGTATATTTTACCATTCACGACTCTGCGGTGCTCTCCGCCATTTTGAAAAGATCAAAGGTTATTCTTATCTCGGCAACTCGTCCATCAAAATATTCTACGAGTTGTCCAGTGGAAAATACCACATGAGGGGGTGTTCATGTGCATTTTCCATGTCAGGTTTTTGGTATTTACCATAATTACCATAGCACATGAATGCAGCATTAATACAGATATCAGGGTCAGTTCACCCAAAAATGAAAATTATGTCATTAATGCCTCACCCTCATGTTGTCCCCAAGCCTGTAAGACCTCCGTTCATCTTTGGAACACAGTTTAAGATATTTTAGATTTAGTCCGAGAGCTTTCTGTCCCTCCATTGAAAATGTATGTACGGTATACTGTCCTTGTCCAGAAAGGAAATTAAGACATCATCAAAGTAGTCCATGTGACATCAGTGGGTTAGTTAGAATTTTTTGAAGCATCGAAAAACATTTTGGTCCAAAAATAGCAAAAACCACGACTTTATTCAGTATTGTATTGTCTTCCCGCAGTTCGGAAATGGACGCTCGATGACGTGAGACACTGCTAACATGTTATCAGTGCGCCTGAGCTTCGTTTACAGTCTCTCTGAGGGAGACGCACGCTGTAAACAAAGGAATCTTCGGAAACATGTCTAAGGATTTATTTGAACCCAAATACACGGATGCACCAGATACACATCAGCGGCATCTTTATGTCATCAGTCGTCACTGCGGACTCGATGGACGTGCAGTTAGACAGACAGAACCGAAAGACAATACAATGCTGAATAAAGTCAAAATGTATTTTCGATGCTTCAAAACATTCTAACCCACTGATGTCACATGGACTACTCTGAGGGATGTCTTTATTTACTTTTCTCGACAAGGACAGTATAGCGTGCATTGCATTTTCAATGGAGGGACAGAAAAGCTCTCTGTAACTGAATCTAAAATATCTTAAACTGTTGTTACAAAGATGACCGAGAAGGTTCTTGGGCGATCTGGGGGTGAGATCATTAATAAAATAATTTTCATTTTTGGATGAACTAACCCTTTTATCAGAGACTTACTGATATTTAGAAATATAAGTCTTCATTTATTTTACCCTGTCATTCCAAACCTGAATGACCTTGTTCTGTCTGCTGAATGTCTAAGGTGTATTGTGATTTGTACCATAAAGGCCTGTTCACACTAAAGGAATCTTGTCATGAAAATTCAGTGTGATGAACATTTCAATTTGAATCAACGGCTGTTAATGCTGTTAAATCTGTTCAGACCGACACAAACGTACATGCCAGTGAGGCCATTTTTTATTTATTTATTTTTTTTATGGAAAGGTCATCCTAAATTAGCCAACCAATTTTGTGATTGTGGTCAGATTTGGTCTCATGCCATTAGCCGATTATGGTACATACAAATATGACGAAAATATGAAAAAGAAAGAATAGCAGAAATTAATATATTGAGCAGCTCTCGTCTTTTGGTTGATAAATGCCATGTAATGCAAAAACAAGAATTGTAGAGTTTGCATGTAATTGTCTATCAAAAAATTCTATTTACTTAATTGCTGCATATCACTTTGTCTTATGGTGCACAATTAATTCAATTAAGTTTGTGTTCATAATCTTTAGTAAAGATATGAGTACATTTTTACATTTTTAAATGCAAATGAGATTTGAAAGCTTTGGGGAAGGTGGAGTAAATAACTTATATTTTGACTTATTCCCAGAATAAGAGCTATTGTATGACTTCATAAGACTTATAAGTTGTATGTACTATGTATACCAAATAAGCTACGGTGCACTTATGACCTTTTTGGAGATATGCCGTAAAAATCCATTTCATATTATGTAAAACTTCAGCATAAACATTCTTCAGGATTTCTCCTTATAAGTTAAACGCAAGAATGAAAATCAAACAGGTTAGGAACGACACAAAAGTAAGTAAATTATGACTGAATTTCCATTTGTGGTAAACTATCCCTGTAAGGTTGGCTTAATTTTTGTAGTATTGTAATCCCTTACCCTGTGGAGGAGGGCGCTGTTGTGACTGTGGCACGGTGGACTGAGAGACGGGTTGAGGTGGAACAGCCGAGCCCTAAGAAGATAAAACAGACATAGGGAGGGATATGAGTCTATTAGATATTACCATTTGAAACATACAGAAACATAACGCTGGCCTCCATGAGTTTTCAGTGCAAGTTTTAGTATTTTTAAGAACACGATTTAGCCACTTTTATTTTTTAAAACAAGTGAATGTTCCATCATAAATAAGACCTACCAACAGCTGTAATGTCAAATTTTGCTGAACATCATTCTTGAAAAATTAATTAATGGCTGATGTAGACAAAACATGCAGTCATTAATCTTTAGGCAATCAGTTTAGCACAAATGTTGAGGGAATTAAACCAAGTGATTTGATGCAGAGCGGTGATAAGAGATGTTGTTCAAGTCCCTAGCTTATGCATTAAAAGTATTTCTCACTCTTATTCTCTCCCATCTGTGTGACTATGAATCATTACAATCACGGCTTTGGGAATGGAGAAAAGCAGCCTCTGCACTGCAATCTAAATTGACAATAATAATGACTGGTGTGTGGGAAACTAAACCATTTCAATGTATTATTCAGCAGAATAGCACTGCTTTTTGCTGCATAACCCAAAAATTACAGCTTTTGTATGCATGTTTTTAGGTCCATATGCCATATACATTAGGTCCATCAGGCAATAGGGATGCTCCGAATCGAATCGGCCAGAGAGTCGAGATCTGGCTGATCATAACAATTTTTGACTCGATCGGTACTCACTAACTTGGCCGATCTTACAAACCGATCGCGATTTGATGACGTCAACGCGTGAGGACGTACGTGATACTTATATTGGAGAATGTTTAATTAAACCTTATTTGTTACATCAGACTTCTCCATGTTGGAGTTTAAATGTTTCTATTTATTTTATTCTCTTTAACATTGAACAATGTTTAATTAAACCTAATGAGTTGTATCAAACCACTTCAATTTGTTCTTTTAGGAGTTTAAATGTTGTTTGATTTTTTTATTTTTTTATTTTGTCCTGCTCAGACTTGTATTGGACGATGTTTAAGTTACATCAGACTTCTCCATTTTAGGAGACTAAATGTTTATTTTGTCCTCCACAGTATTGGACAATGTTTAAATAAACCTTATGAGCTGCATTAAACTGTTCCATTTTGTTTATTTGTCTTATATTAAGTCAATTAAGCATTAAATGAATCTGATTTCTTGGGCCGATCACCATGACAAGAAATCGGTACTCGATATCGGCTCCAAAAATCCTGATCGGAGCATCCCTATCAGGCAATAGCAATACTCTAATAGCAACCACATTCTCATAGCGCAAATCATTTCGAATTTAGTCTTTGATTTTGCATAAGCAGAGATTTTCAAAATCTCACATGAGAATAAATTTTCACATGAGAAAAAAATTATTCTGTTTCACACAAATGAACAGGGGCATGATTATTCATTAATCAAATGCTTATTTTCTCACAGTATCTTGCATAATATGTTGTGGCAAAAAATGCTTTTCCTATAGTGCATTATTTGTAAACTAATTTGATGATTTCCTCACATAACCAGCTCCATATTTATGGCTTTTCTGAAGTAGTAAAGCTTGCTCAGTAGCTGAACTAGTACAGCCACGATAAAAGAGTTATGATAAAAGAGCTGAAAGACTTGTTGAAGCAAGCTAAAATAGCATACATTTTTTTTTATCTCATATTTGCTTTAAAGGGTTAGGTTTATGGTGCAACATTTATTTTCAAATGCATTAAAACAATAACTTTTAGCGCCACTCACCGGATATTTCATGTCCAAACTGCCACATTCGTACAACAACCAATGTTACCAGATTCACGTTCATCTGTTTTTGGATAAAACTGAACTTGCTTTAGCACCACTCACTGGTCATTTCACTTTGAGAGTGTTTATGAACCAGAATTCAGAATACTTTGCAGAAATCTTTTTTTTTTTCAATGAGCCTGGGTCTGAGAATTTTGCGAGTATGTTTTGAAGCAAGTGTGTTAACCTGAGAACGGACTGGAGTGGGAGATGAAGTGTGTAGCATGGTCTGGTTCATTTTAGCCACAACAAGATCAGCCATCAGAGCCCGGTCCTCATCCTGCTGGTCTCCTATGAGAGGCATTGAGCAGCCCACCACCTGATAGACACACACACAAATCATTTGCCTGAGGCACTAAGGATATTTCATAGTTATTTTGAAAGCTGCCTGTTTTTGTAGATGTTATTACCTCTATGATGTAATCTCGACCATCTTTACCATGCAATGCTTCTACAGCGCATATATCAAGACCCCCGAAAACCTCAGAGCATACGTCCCACCCACATACGATACCTACAGAGGGAAAAAGTGCAAACAATGACCTTGTGCATTCCACTTAAAGCATCCACCCACTGAGCAACACACTGCCCAGAGTAAACAAGGGATTCAGGATTACTGCAGGGCAAGACATTACTATTTGACTTGGTATCATCAACTGTTTTGATTGAAAAGCCTCTTAAAGTAAACTAAACTGATTTTGGTTGTGAATGTGCGATATTCGGTGTAAGTTTCATAATTTATTATATTTAAAAGATTTTTACATCTCAATGATAATTAGCATAATTAGGGAACAGGCTAATATGCTAATATGCGGAACAGGATGCTACCCGAGACAACGAACAGTACAGGACAAACACTGAATGACCAGGGAAGAACATATACACTATGATGATAATTAAACACAGCTGAACAAAACTAATGTATAATGATGAATATTAACATATTCTTCTTATATTATAAGAATTAACATAACTGAACCTAACCGTGATACATGGATCAAACAAAGAGCTTTTTTGTTCTAATTTTTGCATTTTATTTTTTTTTATCATTTAGCCTAATAATAATACAAATTCAGTTCTAAATCTTATTGAGTTGTCTTGCTGTATACATAGACAGCTGCTTACTGTATCCTAACTGAAATGGAAAATCAGTTGTGGCTTATTTGGAACACTTAACGTTTAACGAAGCAACTAGTGTGAAAAGCACAGGAGACACCAACGTACAATTGATTGATAATTAAATCATGAGTATATTATTTTATGTTCAACATCTCTATTGCATCATCCGCCATGTTGAATAAAAATGCATCTTCAAATCTTACCATTTAATGTCTCATAATGCTGTCTACGGAGGCAGCTGAAGAGCTATTAGCATATGCATAATAGGCCTACATAATATGTTAAATTATGCAAAATATGTCATTTTTAGACAACCAAACATCTAATAAGGTTATCTGATGTCATGTTATTGGTGCTGTATAATATACCTTGTATCATGGCAGAAAGAACATCATTTCAAGACTTGCGTACCTGTCAGACATGGCCACCTGCTCTAACATGGCTGATCCTGTGTTGGTCTTCCAGTTGCCAGATATAGATGTCCTCCTGTCCAATAAAAAAACCCAGCAAACTGTTTCAAAATCAGTTCCAAAGATACTAAAACCGTAAATCATATCATGCCGTTGAGAACAATAATGTAGTTGTATTCTCTTACATGTATGCCTTGTAATTGTCACCGATTTTCTGGAATACCGGACGCCATCATTGGCGTCGATGAAAGGTTCAGATGTGGCATATGTCTTTGTCAAAGCCACAACACTAGCAATGTCTTGAAAATCATATTGATTGTCCACTTTGACCTGGACAGAGAATTTAAATTGCACTGATACTGCTATAACCATAAAAAGACCAAACAGGCCATACAATAATATAGAGACACGATCAGTATAAATACAATGTAATGAATTAAATTTGTACCATATATTCTAAAAAAAGCATTTGGCAGGAATGTCTAGACAAAGGATTTCAGTCATACCTTTCCCATACCAGAGTGAGCATGACCCATCTTCACTACCACGGGAAAGCCAGGTGTAGTGATCTAATGACAAGAGATGATTTAAGACAAGAAGATATTTTTTAGAAACAATACTTTTATTATTCAAGGATGCATTAAATTATATATAAATGCTTGTTCTTTAGAACATTATATTCATTAAAGAATCCTTACAATAATTTATCACTGTTTCTGCAAAAATATTTAGTAGCTGTTTTCAACATTGATCATTACTAAGAAATGTTTCCCAGCAGCAGCAAATCAGCATCTTATATGATTTCTGAAGGATCATGTGAAACTGAAGACTGGAGAAATTATGCTGAATATTCATACTTTGCATCACAGGAATAAATTACATTTGAAAAGATATTGTAATGGAAAAATTGTAATGATATTTCACAGTCCCCTTTCAAACGGTTACTTCATACTGCGTAGCTATATGCCAGTGGGAAAACTCCTCTTTTCCTGATTTTACTGAGAACCTTTATGTAAAACGCATTTGCAGTTGCACAGCTAGCCCACAGAGTGCCTGGCTTGCTCAAAGGCTGTGCTGCATCAACTGCACATCCAATGGCGCGGGCGCCTCTCGAACGTGTGACCAATGAGACCAATATACGTCCAGAGCCCGTCAAGAGGGCAATTAGTCCCTGAATTCGCCATTATAGCAGATTTTACTCCTTCAGCGAAAAACTACACGTCTCTGACTATTTCTGATCCTTTCGCCATTGAACGAGCCTTTTCATCTTGAGCAGCTTCAAGTTTAGCAGACTACGCTTCAGCTGTGTGTGCGTCCTGACGCCGTCTCACCTGGGGCTATCCGGCGATATCCTTGTATCCTTTTACATTACTATGAACGTTGTTTCAAATGCCTTGTTTAAAAACCTGTGCCACGTGTGGAGGCAAGCTGCACGAGGCCGATCTACACGCAAGCTGCATCTCATGCCTAGGACTCGACCACGCGGAGAATGCACTCTCTGCTGGATGTGAGGCCTGCGAAAAACATGCCCATCTCCATTCTGCAGACTCGACTAGCTCACTCCGAGTGAGGGCGACGCCGCGTCAGCCGCGCCCCCTCTCTCTGGCCTACTTCAGCCGAGAAGACAAGCGCCGCAGCCAACGGTATCCTGAAATATAAGGCTGAGAAGCAGTGACAGGATCAAAAAAGCATTGATGTTTGAGAACGCAGGCTGGGATAGCATGGATGTTTGAGATCCTGAAAGCATGGATGTTTGAGATCGCAGGCTGGCAGAGTCGCCATATGCGTCACTCTCTCCTGCTCGATCATCTCCGGTTCTGTTGCGAAAGAGAGCATGCATCCCCTCCAAGTGGCGGACCTAGTCTCCTTCGGCAGCCCTAGCGAACACGACAACAGCCTTCGATCGCTTGATCTGAGGATGAGTGGCTGGGCTCTCTTGATCCTGTCACTGCTTCTCAGCCTTCAGCCAGCACGTCCGCGACCAGGACTGACTCCGACACTGAGGCGCTTTGGATCCTAACACAGGCCGTGGCGGACCTTGAGACTCGAATGGACCGTGCCCCAAGAGCCTCCTTGAAGTTGGCTGGACGGTTGGTTTCTGCCAGGGCACCAGCAGGCCTCTCGTCACAAACCAACGCCATTTTTTCCTGAGGTGCACGAGGAGCTGACCAAGGCCTGGCGCACCCCTTATTCTATATGAGGTTCTGCAGTCTCCGCAACACTCTCCTTGGTGGATGGCGCTGCGGAGACGGGCTATGAGGTCAATGCCGCCCCTCGAAGAGCCTACTCGGCTGCTAGCGGGACGAACCAGAGCTGTGCACCCCAACAAACCGTGCTGTAACACATCAGCCCTCGCTGGACACGCGTCTCCGCCTCCAGGTCAGGCTGCATTGGCCCTGCACACGATGGCCGTGTGTGTAGGTTTACCAGGCCAAACCGCCTTGGACCCAGAGGCCTCCGGGACCTCCACAGCGCAACGGACCTGGCCTTGAGGGCTACCAAGGCCACAGCGCAGGTGATCGGTAAGAACATGGCTAGCTTGGTCATGCTTGAATGCCACCATTGGAATGCCACCAACTCTCACCGACATTGAAGACACGGACAGACGAGGTTCCTCGATGCCCCGGTTTCCTGCCACCGGTCTCTTCGGCCCAGCGGTTAAGGGGTTTTCAGAGAGGTACACAGATGTACAGAAAGCATCCAAGGCCATGTCGAAACTTCCTGGCTAACTTTCACATTCAAATACACCCTCGTCACAGGCCATTCTTGAGATTCGCCTTCGAGGGGCAGGGCTTATAAATACACAGTAAATACACAGTTCTGCCATTCGCTTTGGCACCCCGCACATGCACAAAGTGTGTAAATGCAGCGTTCTCTCCAAGTCATCAAACGCATCAGAGAGAGTGAGTGCCCAGTCCTCCTGGTGGCTCCTCTCTGGGAATCCAGGCCATGGTTTTCAGAGCTGGTTCAGTTATCGAAGTATGAAGTAACCGTTCGAAAGGGAACTACTTGGTTACTCACGTAACCTCAGTTCACTGAGTTAGGGGACAAAGTATTGCGTAGCTGGACACACTGCATTAAACTGGCTAGTTGCCGCTTTAAGTCGTATAAACCTGCCTATAATGGCGAATTCAGGGACTAATCATAGGCTGAGGCCACGCCCCTTGAAGGGCTCTGCGCCATTGGATGTGCATTGCGGCAGCACAGCCTATGGGGCGAGCCAGGCGGCTGCAAATGCATTTTAAATAAAGGTTTCGGGATATCAGGAAAAGGGAGTTTTCCCACTGTGTATAGCTACGCAATACTTCATTCCGTAACTCAGGGAACTGAGGTTACGTGAGTAACCAAGTAGTTTTACTGCATTTCTAGTCAAATAAATGGTGACCATAAGAATTTATAGAATCCTACCCATACCGTTACTCAACCATGTTCTTATTGCAAATGTTAATACACATTACTGGGCTGTTTTTTTATTATCCGACTGAATACTTCAGTAAAAAACATCACCAAAATCAAGATTGGTTTACTTGTTCATGTACATGTTGTATTTGCAGTCTCAGTGCTGCTTGATAGGCTTCTTTTTTATATTGCTGCAGTTGGAGAAATGCAAGAGCATCTTCCTGCTCAGGCTCAAAATAAGCCCACAAAATGATGTCTAAGTCTGCTGTGCATTATCTTAGATAAAGACCAGTGAGAAGAGGAAAACATTCTGGCAGAGTGTGTGTCTGGGATCATTTTTGTGTAACGATGCCTGCAGTGCAGGAATCAGGAGAAGGTGGTGGCACTGCAGCAAGCCTCCCTCTCCTTTTAAACCCTGAACTATGTCTATAAGAACCATGATGTACCACACAATTATACTAGTCTGAGATTTATAAAAATTTCCAGTCTAGACAGAGCAAAGTTGGGAGGAGCAAATGCTGAACTGGGGCACTGAATATGCATGAGCCCTTCATATTTTATGATTTACTGCATCCAGGCACCGCTGTCACTGACACAGATGGGAGCTTTGTACTGGGTCCAGTGGGACGTCTAGAGCCCTATAGATCAGGGTTTACTGTTGAGAAGAGACAGGGACAGATGGTTAAACACTCACCATCTCCTTGTGGTTGGGGTAATAAACCTGGTCAATCAGTGGGAACTCCTCTGGACCCAACTGCTTGTACAATCTGGACAACTGAGCGAACTGATAGATGCATGGCGACCCACGACACAGACAGACATGCATACACATAAAGACAAATATTATGCAGCAATAATTAATGTCATTTTCCTTTTGGGATTTATAAGAACATCCTTAATTGGCTGAGTAGTATGGACTGATGTGTGTGGTGCTCACCACCCATGGTTTGTCACAGAAGTTGTAGACAGAGTGAAGGGAATTGACACTGGGCAGACCAGCATATTGAAGTCCAATCACAATATTCCTGTGGTCGCCGTTCTTGGCCATGCTGAAAGCATGCTGTCGCACCATCACAAAATCTGGCTTGAAACACCTAAATGACCACAGAAATGTTGGTAATTAATTATTATCAGTCCAATCCTGTGATCTATCTATCTCTCTATCTATCTCTCTATCTATCATCTCTATCTATCTCTCTATCTATCTATCTATCTATCTCTCTATATCTATCTATCCATCCATCCATCCATCCATCCATCCATCCACAGTACAATGTACAGTAAATTTAGTTTCTTTGACTAATCATCTTGACTGATGGTCTAAATGTTCATAACATACATTAATTGTTCTCATACATTTTTTATATATCTATATTTGAATGCAAACTGAATTAGACAAAGTAAAACCCACTTAATTACATGGTTTATCTGTGCAGTAAAGAAAACTTTCTGGAAGAGCTTTAAACAAATCTGAAACCTACTTTGTGATTTTGTTGCCATTGCGAATAGCCTCAATGTCCACGCTATAGCTTCCCGTTGCGTGAGCCACCAGATTGACCTCTGAGAATTCAGCCTTGAAAATCAATGGAAATCACCAAATGGAACAAATGGATCAATGTGATCAATAAAGTGCTTTTGTCAAAGCATATACATCAAAAGAGCACCTGAGGCCTGTGATGGGGTACCAGTGTGGTTATTTTAAAACAACAAAAAGGAATTTTTAGAGAATATGCATATTTCCTTGTAACACAAGATTTAAATGTGTAATTATGTAAAAAATTGTGTTTTCGCTTTGTATCGTGTCAAATTGTTTTGTATTTCGGTCTGGTATTCCAGTGTGTTGCCCAAGTCTTACATAAATAATTAACAGTATTACATATTAAACTCCATATCATAAATGCAAGCAGTTGTTCAATAAAAATGTTTCTTCTGGAAGAAATTACTTTATTGTAAAGCTGCTACCAAAATCCATCTCATCCATGACTAATTATTTAAAAGGATATTATTCATTGACAGAACAGATTCATTTTCTTTTATCCTCCTCAAGAATAGATTAGATCTTGCATTTCATTACTAGGGACAGTTTTGATAAATTTCCCATTTCAAAAACACAAACAAATGACACTGAAAAAATGACAAAGGCCCTGTAATGCAATTTCCTCTCAGATTGATGACAACAATCTTTAGCCAGTGAATGTGTTTTGGCAACACCTATTCATTACACAAGCCCATTGTTGAGCTGTACTGCGCCGGTAGTTTGGAATAATAATAATAAAAAAAAGACGTCCTACCTGTTCTACTTTGATGTCAAATTCTCCATGAACCTTCTTCCCTCTGAACACCTTTGCCCTGTAGGAAGAAAGATCAAAAAAAGAAAGAACTTATCTATACTCTTGAGAGTCATAATTAACAAAAACACTTAAACTGTCTCCAAACTGGATTAAAATGGTGTGAAAGTTATGTATTTCAAACTGAATTCTTTGAGAAGGGGAGAGGAGTTTCGTTTCAATGTCTGAAACTGTGTTTTTATGCTATGCGTCCCAAACTGTCATAATATCTCTAAATTTATATGCTACTATATACTTTTTTTAACCTAAAAAAAACATTGTCCTGTAAATCCTGTATGTTTATACACAGAGACATACAATTGCACATCAGTGATCACATTAAATAACTAAACTAATTTCCCTGCGTTCATATAGTCCATGCAGTTTTGTTTTTTGTTCACTAAATAAATAAATAAATAAATAGATAGATAGATAGATAGATAGATAGATAGATAGATAGATAGATAGATGTAGATAGATAGATAGATAGATAGATAGATAGATAGATAGATAGATAGATAGATAGATATAGATAGATAGATAGATAGATAGATAGATAGATGATGATGGAAATGTTGTTTCCAAAATGCATAAGAAATTAAGTTTTTGATGATGTTTTTTTTATTCTAGTAAATGTGTCACTAACCCTCACAGGAAAACCGAGAGAAATATCACACACATTAAAATTGTAATGACGCATCAGGCACCATGTGAGATTCCTTAGATCGCCTTACTGAGAAGAAACCTCTCGAGAACCTCCAACCATCCTTGAAAAGCACAGTTCTCTGAAGTTCTTACAAGAACCCTAAAGCCTGGCACTCCATTAACCTCATTATAAAGGATAGGGAGGCACTTGACATATATATTTCTTGAAAATATATTTCCTTCCTTGAGTGTAAGACATTTGATCCACCCTGGCAACAAGAGTTCTTAGAAGTTCTCCAAATGGTTTTAATTTGTGATAACTCCAAAAGTGCCTCAGTCAGTCACCTTGTCATTTTCAAAGACTTTGTGACAACATTACTTTTTCACAAGCAAGAGCCAGTCTATTCTGAAACCCAACAACACAGGACCTTTTAATCTGGACTCAACAGCTAATGTAATCTCACTGCTTCTCCATTAACTGTCCCAGGCTGAATAGTGTAATGCGCACAAACGCACGCGCGGGCACACCCACAACAATCCGGCCGCGCGTGCCAGAAAGGCCCATAGACTTATGAGTCACGAGTCACGACATTTGGATAGTGACTCCTTTTGGCCTGTATTAGCAAGAGCTACACCTCAGGTGTGCGAGTATGAAGCAATCACCTCTGATACTCTCAAATAATCTATTCACAAACCCCAAGCCATTACGTCGTATTCAAAACGCTGTGATTTCCTTAGGATCTTACCAGTCTGTCTGCTGGTCATCAATGACCAGGAGGATCTTGGCGTTGCTCGAGCCGATTCCTCTCTCGGTGGCCTCGTTAAAGGTGGCGGCCGCGGCGGCGGTGGTCTGTTTGACGGCGTTAGAAATGGAGGAAAAGAAGCCGGCGCCCGTAGACTGGCAGGTGGATTGACGCCTCTCTTGAGAGACGGGCGAGACCTCCGGGGCTGGGCTCTGCTGCGGCGGATCTGGCCGCTGTAGATCGCCCATGTAGCCATTAGGCAAGTTTGACATGAAATTACTGTCCGAGAGTCGACGTCGCAGGTAATTCATGTTGAATATGAAAAGGTATCCGGCGGTAAATTACCCCCTGTAGGTTCTGCACGGCAAAAAAAGAAGAAAAAAATCCAAGACGAATGGAAAACCGATTAACTATCTGATATCTAGGATGCAACCGAGTGTTTCAGTTTAAAACGAGACGCAAAAACGAGTCGATACGCAATTCTTCTGGCTGCACCTCAAAAGCAAAGGTCGTGCTTCACGCATGCAGTGCAGCACTGCAACAAATGAAAGATATCACATCAACGCTTTATTGAGATCACTATTAAATATGCATCAATAAATGCTCGTAATCATTGTGTTTGATTGACTTACATCACTGAGAAGCTTGTTCAACACTTGGCATTACGATATCAAGCTCCTTCCATTTATGTTGATGATGTTTGGATCCTAATCCACGGGCGTGGAGAAAAAACAATCCTAACGAAGAGGCACTTGTTCAAAGTGTGCTCGCTCGCTGAAGGTAGTAATTGTCATATATGAAACTCGGTGAGGCAAAATCTCCGGCCAGATTCTCTGTGAACCGGTTGAGGCTTCGGGAGGATGCAGAGATTGCATCACTCGTGCCATCCAATCCTTGTAATCCGCCCAGTGTTTTCCCCTCGTCGTTTTTTCAGACCTATCACCGGTGCGCACGTTCTTTACGCACGGGACAGGTCCGGGATTTAATTGTTTAGATGCGTATGATGAATGGGAAGGAAAGACGAATTTGGCAGGTGCTTGTGTTCATTTTAAAGAAAAGAGATGCATCCATTGGACGTAATTGGGAGTAAGTGATGCTGCAAGTGATTTAACAGCTTGTAACAAAAAGGATGTAGGTTCAAACTCTGCAGCTGGTGATCCTTGAACTGTCACCATGGTGCCCTTGAGCAACACACCTAAACCATGTTGTCCCTCAGGACTGTCCTTGTACATTATAGGGTGCTGCAAGTAAGAGCAACCTCAGAAAACGGACAATTAATTATAGGACAGTTCGTCTTGAATATATTGTTCAAAAATTAACCTGCTAATAATGTAGTTATAGAATTATGTTGGTGGAGTTCCAGAAATTATCTTTTGTTTTAATCAAGGGCACATTTTGCATCGTAAAATTTATTTTTGTCATTTTCTTGTTGCATTTTTGTTCTTAACCCTGGTTAATTTCTAATCCTGATGCCAACTTGATATTACACTATATAGTTTTGGATATTATGATGATTATTTGTATTTATTTAATTGTAGACTTTCAAAATGCAATTTTCATCTTTGAAAAGCAAGGATGGGTTTTCAGGACTCTGGATAGCTCCTGAGGAAATCCTCCTTCCTGTATGTGATTTCAGTACCATGGACAGTGAATCTATATGTTCTTAAAGGGATAGTTCACTTTTAAATGATTTTTTTCTATATGTTTTAGCTTACGATTTAAATACTGTTTTAGCAAACAGTATTTAAATAGTTTTTACCTCTTGTAACCACAGCCACAAAGCGCCCGTGCCCTGGGTTAGAAGAGGTGAAAGCGATATAAATACTGTTTGTTTTCTCACACAAACCGCTCGTTTCATGTCTTAGGCCATCAATGTGTATTTACATTTACGAGTCATTAAATTATGTTAAATTTGGACTTCTCTGTGCTTTTTAAGGTGGACCCCAACTCCATTATATGATGGACAGACAAGAACGGTTTGACCTAAAAATGTCAAAATTGAAACTACTGCGGAAACAAAGACACCTACATCTTGGATGCCCTTGAGGTAAGCTTAAACATATCAAAAATTAATTTCAAAGTGAACAATCCCTGTTAAGTGAGTTCGGGGATAGTTGTCACACTTTTTTCTCCGGGGAATATTTTCATTTTAAAAGTCAATTTCCATATCGTCACATACTTTAAAGTGGGTATGAAATGAAAATCTATTTTACAGTCTGTGTGACAAATAGACTGACTTTCAAATGGAGAAATGTTTTTTGCAACACATACTGGCATGTTTTAGATCTTATTTTTTAATTTTTTGTTTGTTAACTTTTTTTTGACCTCGTAATTTTTAATCAAAATGTCAGAACTCGTTTTTGGGGGCATTTGTCATTCTCCAATCACGGTCCTTTCTTTAAATTGCCAGCTCGCATTCAGATCTTCCTTCAGCCAATCATTAACTGATGGACAGAACCAATTCCCCACCCTACATTTTTTTTTCTTTTGTGATTATCCATTACACTTGGATGAAAGTTAACATAAGTGAGAAAATATATGTTGTTTCATCATGACTTAAAAGTAAAAAAGTTACAGAAAATGTTTATATGTTCTCTTTTCTGGTCATTGACCAGAAAGAACATTTATTTAACACACTATTTTGTAGAAACATGCACCAGAAGTGAAATTAAGTGAACAAAGAACTAAACATTGACATTGAAAGAGCAAAACTCTAATAATAATTCTAATAATAACTATATATATATATATATATATATATATATATATATATATATATATATATATATATATATATATTTATTTTTATTTTTTCATTATCACCAACTGATAATGAAATTAGGTGCATGTCTGAGCTTAAATTTTATGAAAAAATAAATGAAACTGATATCTGTAAAAAAAAAATTGCTGCCTTCAATTTTTTTAAGTAAAATTAACTTAAATGTTTAAGTCATTTCAATCTAATTACATTAAACTGACTTTGCGTTAATTAGTTAAATCTTGTATAACATAAAACTGTTGAAATTGCTTAACTTATTTTGTTTAAAGCAATGTAAAAACATGTTGTCATAACATATTGATCATATAATATTTTACAGTGATAGTATTTCACAAACATTTATTTTTTAGAATGTTGAATGAAGCTTTTGCGACAAACATGCAATATCAATTTCAGCGCAAACATTAATTTGTGTAAATAACTGGATTGACTTAAAAGTTACTGAAATGCAGACTGACTTTCAAATGGAGAATCATAATGTTTACAGGGTCCACCCATTGCAACACAATACATTAGCAACACATTCACTGCCTTTGTATTCATGTGATTCTAAAAGGTGTGTGTACTCCATTTTAAATTTCCACCATTTCGTATTCATACATTTTGTCGCTCTTCCAGGTTCTTAATCATAACCTTTGTTTTCTATGACCATGTCTGATTGTCTAATGAAATAGGACCTTGCATAGACAGACTGACTCTTTCAATAAACAAAGCATTGTTTACATGCTTTCCTTGAGTGGTGAATTAGTTACACCCATTAGCACAAAATGGAGGTGTGGACAGCTGCACCACACACCTTCAGGTGCACAATGCAATCTGAGAAGTGACTTTACGAGAGCTTTTTTACACCAGAGCTTTTCAGGACGACTGTGTATCATTCCTTTTCCCTGATCAAGCCCAATGTCTGCAATGAAGGAAAGTTAGTTTTTTATTATCAAATGAATAGAGGGAACATCTTTTAAAATATTTAAACCATTTAATACTCATCTTTTCTTTTAATCGTAGTTTTGATTCTTCATCGTTTCTTTTAATACCTAAAAAATAGAAAACATCTGGATGCATTTCTTATTATTATCAGTGTTGAAAACAGTTGTGCTGCTTAATATTTTAAAGCAATTTGTAAAGAACAGCATTTATTTGAAATATACATCTTTTTTATCAGTTTAATGCATCCTTGCTGAATAACTAGGGATGCATTAAGTAAGGAATAATTGACGACAGGCCGTTGAATTATTAGAAAAATAATGCACACCCGAGGTGGTAATGCGGTCACGATGCGAAGCGGAGTGGCCGTTACACCTCGGGTGTGCATTATTTTCGAATAATTCAGACGGCCTAAAGTCAATTATTCGCTTATACTACAGTTACCACACCTCAAAACATTGTTCAGATGATTCATATCAAGACGTTTGTCAAGTTTTTGACATTAAAGCGCTCTTGTATGTAGGACTAATTTCTTACGCATCTAATCCCATGCCTCCGTTGCTAATTCCAAAACGTCATTTTAGAGGTATAGTAACGGAGGTTTGAGCCACTGATAGCAGACTAATGTAATGATGGGGGACACACTTACAATTCGCTGAAATATTCTAAGACCGACTGTTTCCATCGACTGTAGCAGGTCCTACTAATCACCAACTGTGTGAACACAGACTGAACGCGCTGCTGTGCTGAACGCGCGTTTGGGCATGATCAGTCAGAAGTATTCAATTTCATAACTGGCGTAGGCCTAAACTAGTCTGTCCCGGCTTTATGCAGTTATTAATGCAGTTATTTGAGAGAGAGAGAGAGAGAGAGAGAGAGAGAGAGAGAGAGAGAGGAGAGAGAGAGAGACGTTGAAATAATGAGACAGAAAAGCATGCGCGTCAATATTATTTATTTATTTATTAACTTCGTTTTAATTAATTCGTTCATTATTGTTTTCTATAATTGACAGTAGATAACCCAATAAATGAAAAACACAAAGCCCTTTTAACAAGTAAGCCTATCAATAATTATTTATTTGTTATATTATCTGGAATAATTACGAAAATCCGTGCAGCAGGACTATTAATTTATTTATAGGTTCAGTTTAATTTTCTATTTAGCCTATTATAGATAGGACTATACTTTATTTATTAAAATTAAACTGTATGTGTCAATTGATTGTGAAGTTAGACATCGAAAATTGCAGATCAAGCGCATGGGGCCGCATGTCTTCTCTTGTTATGAATTGAATCCTAACTCCGTGCAGTGATATGGAACTGTAATGCGGTTCAAACTTGCCTGAAACTACTTTAGCCGTGCGTTTCCCTGAAAATAATTGCACACCTTTAGAACGTTCTCAACCAATCAGAATCAAGCATTCAACAGCCCTGTAGTATAAATTGTATTAGTTTCTTTGAAAAAGAAAAATGTTAATGACCCCAAACATTTGAATGGTTGTCTACATCATTTACTATTTTAATATAATTGTAGCTCATTGTACTTGCAGAACATTTGGTATGTGCATTCTGTTTGGATTATTTTCTTAAACTAATTTCTCACTGTTTTAGAGTACCACTAAAACACAAAATGAGCACAAACTAATGCTATACAGTAATGCTCAATTAATACACTACATCATCTTCCCTTGTTAGTGGATTCACAAAGGGTTGTTTTACAGGAAAAAAAGTGTCCCTTTCCCTTGAGAAAATATTGTTATCCTCTATCTGGAACCAGTTGCTCAAGTCTCTCCATACAGTGCACAGTATGCATGACATGAATTGTCACTTCTGGTGTTGACCCTAATTCTGAGCCATTACATTAACAAAGGAAGCTTATATCGGCCTTCACAAAGCTCCATTAATGAATGAGCAAAAGTATTCATAAACAACAACACATCGTAAATGGTCCAGACAGTCAGTGCCATTCAAAACAACAGACGCTATTTACACCTATACAACTATTCATATGGAAAACAGCCATCAAACTGCAAATATTTGACTATTTGTTGAAACAAGGCTTAATTTGCAAAGGCTGTGTAGGTTTACGTTATGTATTATGTGGGCGTTTCTACTTCACTAGTTTGTGTCTCCAAAGGAGCATAAAAAATCTGAACTGAAATAATATTGTGTTTATACATCTGGATTTATACATCTGGATTAATAATTCAGTGTTTTCCCCTGGTTTCCATGGTGACCGAATGCCGGAGTTGTTGCTAATTTTATTATTGTTGTATTTCTACCACAAGAGGTCGCTGCTTCCCACATGATGCGCCACGAGGCAAAACAAATCGTGCTGTGTAAAGATTGCCAAACCATAACCTTGGTCTGACTGTTAGCCTACTACTATGTTCAGAAACATAAACAACCTTCCATAAAACAGCTCAATAATGTCCTGTTCAACCTGACTGGAAATTTCAACACTTGAATAATTGTGAGAAACTTTTCTCACTGGTCTGTAGAGAATGGATGCATATACACCGTGTGTGGCATCCTGGGAAAAGTTGTTATAAAATAGATGGCAATCCAATAATGATAGGGGGAAAGTACAGTAAATATTTACAGTAGTTCATTACAGTGTTAATTTGCAGGTACTGTGAGAGGCAATCAATCAGAGAGAATGTTGCAAAATAAATGAGATATGAGTAAGAGTTTTGAGAAAGTATTGCGCTGTTAAATGGTTTTCTTTCGGGAAGCAAATCACCTGTCCTATCTTTACCTCCGGTTTTACCTTGTTTATTAAAAAAAACAACAGTTATTATGTTTAAAGGCTATCCTTATGTAGAGCAGCTGCACTATGATGGTTTTCTTGTAACACAAATGGGGTTAACTGTGTGTCCAGAGGGAGTGTGTTTCAGTCATGTATGTAAGCATTTGTGGTTTTAGCATGCTCAGGCAAGATTGCGCTGTACAAAGCTCTCTTCAGCACTCTGAAGTCTTTGTCTGTCTGCCAGAAAAGAAATGGGAGAAACAGATCTGTGGAAAGAAAAATCCCAATGCATAAAGGTTGGGATCTCACAACATAAGTGCATGTATGGGCAAGATGGTGGAATGACTGCAGCTCAGGTGGGCTAAACACTCTGAAAAATGCAGTCGGGTGAGATTTTAGATTAGGGAGGGGGTCTGTCGACAGGTGCTGACTCCTAGAAAGGAAACAAAAGACAGAGCAAGACTTGTTTGTGGATTCTAAAATGATTCAGGGAAGGAAAAGAGGGATGGTGACGTTTTTAAAAGGAATTACAGTTGGGTTCAAAAGTCTAAGAGCATCTTAAAATGCCATGAAAAAAAATAATAAAGAAAGTTGATTTCACAAGATCAATGTCACACATTTGTTTTCATTAGTTACATTTAATCTTTCTGTTTCTCTTGTGTTGCACCATTTAAAATAAATCCTGAAACCTAAATCTCATACCAAAATATATATTACCGTTTAAAAACCATCATAGTGCTGCTGCATTCAAAATGGGAATATATCAATGGTTGGTGAGTTTTTTTTTAATTGGCTACTTTTATTCAGTAAGGAAGGATACATCAAATTGATCAAAAGTAACAGTAAAGACATTTATAATATTACAAAATATCTATTTTTCAAATAAATACTTATCTTCTGAAAGTTTTATTCATCAAAGAATCCTGGAAAAAAGTTTTCAAGTTTCTCAGTTTCCAAAATAAATAAGTAGCACAGTTTTCGGCATTGATAACAATCAGTGGCGTAGGTTTTGAAATTGGTGGGGATGGGGAGATCAATATATAAATATTTTAAGTTTTTATCGAAATTATTGCTAGGGATATCTCAGTGTCACTGGATATTGGTAGGGACACATCCCTAGTGTCCCTAATAAATTCTACGCCCTGATAACAATAATAAAAAAAAATTTCTTGGGCACTAAATCAGCATTTAGAATCATTTCTGATGGATCATGTGACAATGAAGACTGAAGTAATGATGAAAATTCAGCTATTCAGATATAAATGTATTCATAATATTAATAAATAAATATTACTATTTATAATTATTTTGAAATAGACTATATTAAAATACTCTGAGCTCTGACTTTTTAATACGATTTAATTGCATATTATATTTTTCTTAAGTTAATAATTTTCTGTACAACTGCCAATTTCTATATGTAAATGCAGTCTAATAAAGTAGCTTGTTTGTAGTCGCATAGTATCAGTTTTAGGTTTATAACAGCAGGAAATGTGTTTCTCAAGAACAGTGATGGTGAAACAAGGAATCCATTCATCTCTCTACCCGACTGCACTGGCGTGTTGATACATGGAGAGGAGGGTAGATCAGACCAAATTACAACCTGATTCTTTTATTTTGAGCGTCCTGACCTGTCTCTGCTGCTGGAGTAATTCAATTTAACCACATGTCTGTGATACACATCTTTATGAAATCTGAACACTCATGCCAGCTTGTAATATTTTAACCAATATTGTTCTCTTCTTTCACCATAAATTATGTTAAACTACTGTAAAATACAATTTTTTACTTGCAATTTGATTTCAACTCAGTTTTAGCCCATGTTGGGGGTGGTATGGTGTGGTGGGGGTGATAGACAGCAGGCAATTCAGAGCTTTTGGTTGGTCTCCTCCTCCCATAAGGCACCTGTGGTGGCAGGTCATGCAGACAAAGGCAAAGGGAGGGGGTTGGCCTTCAACCAGCCAATAAGACAGAGAGGCATGTTCATGGAAAGCACAGATCACTCGAGCTCAGTGACGATTCAAAGTTCAGAGAGGAACGATTCTGGCGCTCAAATCTCAACTTGTTAAGGAGCATTTTGCGGCTTAGACAACACTGAAGATAAAGGAATGGCGGTCACTAATTTCCACTACATTACCCGGATGAGCAGTGGCTTCAAAGTGTACATCTTCAGAGGGTACGTATCACATTTTAATCTCTTAATACGAGTTTAAACTAAGAATGTTGTCTGCATGTTATCTGCATTAAAACAAAAAGTAATCAGTATTAGAAAGAAAATGTACTACAACTGTATAATATGGCCATTTTAATGTGCACTCTTAAAAATAAAGGTTACAAAAGGGTTTGTTCACAGTGATGTCATAGAAGCACCATTTCTGTTTCCCAAGAGAACAGCTCTAAAAAGAACCATAGATATTCTTAGTGTAAAGTGCATTTAAATGATCGAAATAAAAAAAAATCCACTATAAAAAATAATGGAAAGGTTCTTAATGGAAAAAAAGTAACTTTGTTTTTTAAGAGTGTATATTTTTGGGTGATATTATACATTCATGTATTCAATTCTTATTTAAATATACATGTATTAAACATGCATTTTCAGAATGTTTCAAATTAGAGGCTGAAAATCCCCTTTAATACTGGCAAAAAATGATGATGCTCTGTTATTTTGAAGGTTAAGTTGAGAAGAGTTGTTTGATGTGTGTTTTAGGCAGCAAATGACAGAAATGAGAAAGGATGTGGGTCTGTTATTTAGTCTTTAATCTCCCCAAGAAAAATATCCCTCCCTGAGGCACTAAAAATCAGTCATCAGCCAAGGTTTAAGGTGTGGTTTACACCCAATCCCCCATCCACTGTCATGCAAAGTCAACCTGGCTTGTCACAGTCCACTGGTTAGGAGATTTTTTGCGTGTGTTTAAGTAAAAGAGCGTTCTGCCAACAATGCCCCCTCATCATCCAAGCCATTTGAGCATTTAGTAAACTTTATCTGCTTGAAGTCTGATAGTGCCTAAATGCTATTCATGCAGTGGTAAAATACCTCAGATGTTAATCACCAATCAAATCAACACAGGTCCCGACTGGTCTAATATGTGGTTGATTTGATATCCCATGATCTTGTTTTTATTACTTCTTAAAATATTTAGTATAAAGTCTTAACTGATTGTGGTAATCATTAATTAGAGTAACTTTAAGTCACAGGTTGCACAAAATCTCTAACCTTATTCTGAAGTTGAACAAGAGGATTTTGTGAAAGCCAATGTCAATGGTCAAAAGCTGGTTCAAAGGGAATGTTAGCATGTTGCATACAATGCTATGGGCAGGTATACTTAACATGGTTAAAAATAAGACTTCAAAACTTTGTAAACCAAAAAATGTACAAATTTAAAATATGTTATTTTATTATGCTATTACATTTTTTTTATTATTTTATTACTATAATTATATTAATTATAATATCATTTTATATTTTACAAAATAAAATATAAAATTAATACATTTTATATTTAATTTTATTTAAAAAAATTATTTGATTATTATTATTATAATTATATTAATTATAATATCATTTTATATTTTACAAAATAAAATATAAAATTAATACATTTTATATTTAATTTTATTAAAAATATATATTTTATTATTTTTTTGTCTGGGGATGTAAAAAGGCATACATGCATACATTCCATACTTTCAGTGTAGACTATTTTTGCGAGTGAAAAGTATTGTCTTAAGGTTTCACAGTTTAGCATTTAATAAACAAAAAATAAATAAACCCAGCAAAACTTATCATTTTATGAGCTCTTAATGAGCTCTAAATCATTAGCAGTTATAGCATGTTGCAGATTCTTTGTCTTTAATGACAATACCTTTGCATGACCCTGTTGCTGATATTAGCATGTGAATGGTGATGTGTATTTCAGTTTGGATTAGTCTGTTACTATCGTTATGTTGGGTAAACATTCTGCGAGCCACATGCTTTAACCTACAAAGCCTGTTTTGCACCTCAAAGCAGTTTGAACAACAAGAAGATATTAATTCGTTCACTGATGTCGTTTTTTAGCTTGAATGTTTTCCAACATTTGAATGACATTTACCGTTAGTGGTGAATCAGCTGGGTAGTTCTACAGTAATACTCACAGAGCCAGTTGATCTTGCTCTGCCACTTGACGGAGTTTACATTTAACGAGTGGCCCAACAACGTTTCCCACAATTAAGATACACACACAGTGATGCAATTCCTAGGATTAAGAGTCAGTTGTTTACTTGTTTGCCACACCTTTTCACAAGCAAGCGAATCGGTGACTGGCAATGACCGTGTGAGCACCCTGCAGCGATGTCATTTATCACATCTGAAGTCACACGGGCCTGTGTTCATCTTTTCACAGGACAGCCCAATCTGAGAAGTGAAGACAGATTTCGCCACATGACGAGCGACAGGGTGCGGATGCGCCCTGCGCATCCGATGAAGCGCAAAATCAGTTCGGAGAGAGGACGGACACTTGAGGAGAGGTAATGACCATGGAAGCGATAACCAGTAGAATAAGAGGACCGAAGAGGAGTTAGTTTTGTCATTTATTTTTGAACTTTCTGTTTCAGAAGAGGGAGGGCCATTAGAAACAGCCTGGCCAACAGTACCCGCAGATCATCTGGGTTCAGTATTCCTGAAAGCCCCACATCTACATGGAGCCCAACGCCCAGCCCCACTTACCTGATCCCCAGCCCAGTGTACTCCACCCCAGTCATGGACGAGCCACTAGCCCTAATCAAGGAACCACGCCCAGGAACCAGAGAAAGCAGAAAGCCAAAACAAAGCCACACCAGTCAAACAAATACAGGTGATTAATACTACTGTTAAATGATTATGGCATGTTTTATATCAAAATATAATGTTTATTTATTATTATTAATAATAAAAACAACACTAAAATGATCATATTTATTACAAATAAATACACTGTAAAAAATATTGATGGTTTAACTTAAAAAAGTAAGTAAGCTGGTTGACATTTACATTTTTTAACTAAAATTTCAAGTTCATTGAACTGGAAAAAGTGAGTTAATACAATGAAGGAGATTAATTTAATCATCAGAAACTCAAAATTATATGTTATCTGAACTAAATAAATTATTTAAGTTGATTTGACAAAATAAAAAAATGTTGTGATTACTACACTGTAAAAAATATTGTTGGTTTAACTTAAAAAAAAAACGTAAGTAACCTGGGTTGCCTTCAAATTTTAAGTTGATTGACCTGGAAAAAGTGAGTTAATAAATGAAGGAGATTAATTTAATCATCAGAAATGTAAAATATTAAGTTATCTCAACTAAATAAATTATTATAAAGTTGATTTGAAGGAAATAATGTTGTGATAACAAATCTTGAAAATATTTTTTACAGTGTACTAATATCATATTTTTTTGTAATATTTTGAAATAATAAAATAGTTTTAACTCATAAACAAATTATTATATAATTAAATCGACAGTCCGGCCAGTGGCCCCACTAATAAAAGTAATATGTCAAATAAAATAGGCCTAGTTATTGTTTCAGTTATTTTTGATCCATGTAACCTTAATAAATAAGGTTATCACAACAAAACTACTAGCCTTATATACATTTTAAATATTGTTGAAGTCAGTCAGTATTAAAATAAGAACAAAGAATCAAATTATGAGCAATAGCACAAACAGAAAAAACACAAAATTAATCAAATAAAAATGTCAGGTTGTTCATGTAGGTCTAAACTAGAATAGTAATCAAATACAGGTACAGTAATAGTAATCAAATGTAAAATATCACAGTTTATTGTCTATAGATTAACCCTTAAAAGTTATTAATTCAAGAGCAGTACGTGTTTTTTTTATTTCTTCTTTTGTTTGATTAACATATAAAATCAGACAGCAGCAGGAATATTAGGCTGCTGTCACTGTAAGAGCTGCACGAATCATTACACATGCATTTTATTTCTCACGCGTTTGTGTTTACTTAAGACATAACCGACTATGATTATGATACTCGACAAGGTTTTGTGGGAATATGTGCTCAGGAAGACGAGAAAGAGTACTCACACAGTAAATATGCGACATTCGCGAGTACCAAACTGAGAGACGCGGGTACTTTCGTGTCTACTTTCGCTTAAATATTTAAGTTGGCGGGGCTTAAAAATATGCGCAAATCTTTCATGAAGATGCAGCACTGGCCCATTTGGGCACGTGACAGTTCCGTCAACTGGCCCGAGTGTCTTTCACGCTGGCCCTTGTTGAGCCCTGACTCCTTTAACACCATGTGCTGACTTCACACACTCAGTGCATTATACCATCTACATCTTAAAAGTCTATCCTGAGCCCACCGCAGTCTGTTCATCCTCACTCACTATCTATGAGACACATCAGAATTCAGGAAGGCACTTTTGTGTTCCTGAGAGAGTGGCTCTTTAGAGTGCGGACAGGCCTCTGCCTGTTTCAGATATGCAATCCAGCCGGATTCAGGGAGAAAATGTGAGCAATGGGTGGAGGAATGTTGTCAACAAGTCTCAACACACCGGTGCTGTTGTTGACCTGCTAGTGGCATTAGGGCTGAGGGAGAAACAGTATAGAACCACCAATATCTTTGGTCCATCTTTCCCTTTCAGTTTCCCATCAATTGTATTCATTAGCTATTCTAAAAGCTCTGTTATAGATGGATGAAAAACTGTGTGACTACAAGGATTTACTGACCTTTGCTGTCTTTTTTTCAGATACGGCCATCTGTCATCACTTGCAGTTTCCTCTGCAACAAGGTCAACCAAAAAAGACTGCTGCGATCACTCCACTGGTAAGTAAAAAGATGCAAATGAGCTTGGCATGCTTCCTTTAACATGTCCATGCAGATATTTTTCAGTTTTTGAGCATCATCATCATCTGATTTTATCTCCACTATGTGTCTACAGTTGTTACCCAGCACAGTTATGATCACGTTGAAGAGCATTTCCAGAGGAGTCTCGGGATGAACTATCACAGAGCCGCCTCCATCAGCGTGTCTGTGGATGACCACTTTGCCAAAGCGCTGGGTGATAAATGGCTCCAGCTCAAAGCTTCATCCTCCTCCTGCCATTCTTCCTCTTCTTCGTCGTCTTCATCTCCACCCAGCAGTCCGACCTTCATCCACTCACCCGGCAACTGCCAGAGTCCCAAAAGGGCCCTCAAAGATTCAATCAGTCCTTCTACAACCACACCCAACTTATGGTCTGAGAAATGAAGAAGAAAAAGAAATGTAGATGTACATATGACAAAACGGACTTAAAATGCATGTGTAGGCCCATGTGTTTCTGCTGTAAAAAGCAAAAGGGAGACTGTTCAATTGTGTTAACACTCTGAGCAAATTAGGGATTGTTAAATAGTCTTTTAAAGGGAGATATTCAATGTCTGACCATTTTTGGATCATTTCATGGTAGCTAAGCATGGTTGGAGTTGGCTTTGTCATTGGTTTTGTGGGTGCCATTGGTTTTTTATTTGTTGACTGTGATTGCACTGATTATTGCGTATAACATTTCATTGTCTGTTGAAAGATTTCTTCTTATAATATGTGGATATTTATATTAGACTGTGTTCCAAGACCTTGCGAAGCATTGAGCAAAACAGACCAAAACTTACTAGGTCAGAAAGTTTCATGTTTTAGTAGAAAACAAAGGCTTAAGAAAAAAGTTTTTGGCATCTCTATATGGGCTATTGCTGTTCATTTCAATCCCAGTGTAAATTTCAAGCTTTTATACTATTGTACATATTTTGTAATAAACACATTTTTTTAAAATGCATTCATTGTAGATTTTTTTTTAATGAAAAAAATTATTATTACTTATATTTGTAAAAATATAAAATTATACAAATATAAAAAATTCTTGTTGTGAATGATTGATCAGAATGGGGGTCAAAGTTTTTAAAGAAATTAATACTTTAATTTAGCAAGGACACATTGAATTTTACATATAAATGCTGTTCAGTATTTCAAATAAATACTGTGGATGCATTTATTTTTGAATTAATGCATCCACAAAAATATTAACCAGCACAACTGTTTTCAACATTGATAAGGAATGATGTTTGAGCACCAAATCAGCATTAAAACAACACAGTCTCATCCCAATTCGTCATAGAACTGACGCTTTGGACGTCTTTTGACCATTCGTCAATATACGACTATTCAGGCCCCCTTAAACGTCGGTAGATGACGATCCCGGGTGATCATACAACTGACGCTTTACCTTTAACGTCAGTTAGGTGACGAGTTGGGTTTAGGGTTAGGTTTAGGTATGGGGTAGAGTTTAGGATCCCATAACGTCGTCTACCGACGTTTAAGGGGGCCCTAAATAGTCGTATATTGACGAATGGTCAAAAGACGTCCCAAAGCGTCAGTTTTATGACGAATTGGAATGAGAAAAATACTCAAATATATTAAGATAAAAAACAAAATGTGTAATAATATTTCACAATATGACTACTTTCACTGTGTTTCTGACACAATAAATGCAGCTTTGGTGAGCATATGTCTTAATCTTAAAAAATCTTACCAACCCCAAATTAAACGGTATGCAAGTTATTCCTATGAAAAGTATATTTGTCTTTGTAATCTTTCATCAAACTTCTAGTAATAACTTGCTCTGCCACTTGTCATAATTTAATCACTTTATGATCGTTAAACTGCCGTTATAATTTAAAGGGATAGTTCACCCAAAAATGAAAATTCTGTGAGTATTTTCTCACCCTCATGTTGTCCCAAACCTCTATGGGCTCTATCTTGCACCCGGCGCAAATGACTTTATACACTGACGCATTTATCATTCCTATTTGCACTCGCGCAAAGCGGGCTTTTTTCCTTCACAGACGCACGTCGGTAAACTAACAAATGAACTTGCGCTTCCTGGGCGGGTCGGCGCAAAAAGGAGGCGTGTGTCGCGCAAACAATCCCTGGTGCTATTTTGCAGTTCCAGAAAACAATTGCGCCAATGACCAGAAAAAACCTGGTCTAAAGTCAGTGGCGCGTTGCGCGTATATTCAGATGCTATTTTAAGCACGCATGCTTGGCCATTTACGGCCCTGACAAGAACATCGTTCTACTTGGCTGTGAACCGACGCTGAAGCGCGCTTGGTAAATGCGCGTTAAAATAGAATTGCGCACGAACAAGCGCACCTCGTTCATCATGCTCTTAAAGGGAATGTGATATGACGCTCTTATTGGTTTATTTCCGTTACGCCCAAACCACACCTATGAATAATGAAGCTACTCCAGACCAACCCCTTTTAGATTTGCGCCAGGCGCAAAAAGGCATTTATCCCGCCGGGAAAATAGCAACAGCGCCGGGATCCGCCCACAAAGTTAATTGCGCTTTGCGCTTTGACACTTGCGTTTCAGATCGTTAAAATATGGCCCTATGTGTTTATTGGTTCTGCTGAACACAAAGGAAGATATTTGGAAGAATGTTTTAATCAAATAGATCTCATTCCCCATTGACTACCATAGTAGGAAAAAATACATACTATGGTAGTCAATGGGAGAATGAGATCTGTTTGATTAAATTATTGTTACAAATATCTTCCTTTGTGTTCAGCAGAACAAATAAACACATAGAGGTTTGGAACATTATGAGGGTGAGTAAATACTGACAGAATTTTCATTTTTGAGTGAACTAACCCTTTAAACTCTTTCAATATTCAAGCAAAAATACAGTCCTTAAAATTGCAAATAGAAAAACTATTTTCTTAAGTAATCACCATGTGCATTGTACTTGGAATATTTATTTTGTAAATTCAGGAACAACAGGTTAATGAAGTAGACTGAAATGCAGCTATAAGTAGCTCTTCAAGGTCTTCTCTAACTGCTCGGGCACATGCAAAGGTCATACAGTAGATGATTCTTTAGTGGAAATCAATAGAGTGAAATTTGTCTATGTAAATTATCGTTATGGGAGTGTACAATTGGTCAGGACATTATAAAAGCACTTGTGTCATCATTTTAGAGGCCATATTCAAGTGCAATGCAGCAGCTAAAAAAAGATATAAATAAAGATTTGACCTTCTTTTGGTTTATGGTTTATGATAAACAGGAAACAGTTGGAAAACAACTTTCCATTCCTGCTAAAAAATAGATCAACTGCCAGTTAGAGATGCAAAACTTGTCAATCACAAGATCAGGTTCAAGAAGCTGAGAAACAGGTTTGAATGAAGATTTTCTGGCACAAAGGTACTGTAAGAAGCCATTGAACGAGTTCAAAGAAGTCCTGTTGCCAAAAGCCCTGCCTTCCACACTCTTTTGCAGGCTTGACCGGCCTCACACAGGGAGAGTCTAGTGTTTCTCAGAGAACAAAATGACTCATGCTCAGTGGCTCAGATCTCAAGGTGTTTGCAGTAACATGATGTCCTTCTGGAATGTGGACACCTCAAGGCAGCTTTAAGTCACATGAAAGGTTAGCATATAGATGACATCATTGTCTGATCCGCACAAAATATAACCAGCAAGATTAACAATTACTATTAGGCTACTTTGATTTGATTGCTTCGATACATTTGCATTATGTTATCCCACCTGAGCACAAACGATAAGCATATAAAACACTTTGCAATAAGGTCCTATTAGTCAATTTGTTATTGTATTAACTATCTTTAAATAACACAAAACAGTTTGTTACAGTATTTATCTTTGTTATTGTTATCTAACAATATGTACTATTTTGTATAATTATTGTTTACTATTTAAGTGCATTGTTAGTTCCTTCACTCTAAAAAATATTTACTTAAAATATACATGAACCATTTTTGCATCATACTTTTTAAGTAATCCCAACTTTTTATTATTTTTTTTATTTTACTTAAAATTAACAAGAAAACCTTTGTTATATGTACTTAAATATTTGAGTTCACGCAACATTTTTAAAAATACATGTAATGTGATGCACATATTTTTAAGGAAAGAAAGTTGCGTGAACTCAGATATTGGAAAAGTTATGAATACTTAATTTTTTGTGTTTAATTTAATTACTTTTATAAGTAATGGATGTTTCAGCCAACGTGATCGTTTTTAGATCCATTAAAAATATGTTTTAAAAAACAGTTTTTTTAAAATTATGTATTAGTAAATGTAATTAAGATTAATAAATGCTATTTTTCATTGTTGGGTCAATATAACTGTAGGGTGCCTTTTAGTGTCCTGAACATAAATAACTGTTTTTCCATTATAACTTAACATACAAATGACTATGAAAGGGTGTGTTATATAAGGCTAAGTTTTTTTATTCATAGCAGTAGCATTATTTGGCTCTTTAGATACATTTTCAAGATGTTCTATAGTTTTGTATAAGAGGATGTATGTTATTTTGCTATGTCCCATGCACTGCTCATCAAATTTGAATGAGAGTAAAATAGTCCAATCTTATTTGTTTTTTAATTAAAATTTTCCTATTAATATTTAGTTTAATAAGATATTACTCAAATTTAGTGTATTGATCAGTTTATAATAAAAACAATATTTTTATTTAATAAAAAAGAAGAGTTTGTCCATGTCCCTTAAATGGTTGTCCACCCTGTCGTATTGTGGAATCTGCCCTTTAAGAATAGGCCATCCCCATTAGTGACATCAGGACAACAGATTGTTGTATCTCTTTAGTGGTGGGAAATTTAACTGCTGAAGTGAGTAGCTGCTGATTTCACAACTAACAAATTTTCTTCATATGAGGTTGCTTACTTGTTTTGCCAAAGCTTAACATGTCCACCCTGTCGGCATAAAATATACTGGAAGTGATTCAAATACAATAATTTTCAAATATGTACATTTTAATATACCAAATTATCTTCAACAACCAGACTAAATATTTACCTATTCCCAGTTTGTTGTAAGCTAATATGCTAATTGAAGCTCAAAATGTCCACCCTGTCGTTGTTCCAAAATGTCCACCCTGTCGGCCACATAGATCCATCATGCCTTGTTACCACTGTGCAGGCTGGTGGTGGTGGTGTAATAGTGTGGAAAAGTTTTCTTGGCACACTTTCAGCCCCTTAATGCCACGGCCTACCTGAGCATTGTTTCATATTTTGTCATGCTTTTTGTGTTCTGCTTTATGTGTCCACCCCGTCGTGTGCTTGTCCACCCTGTCGTGGGCTCGTCCACCCTGTCATCTTGGTATTTTTAAATAATATTTAAAACAATAATTTAATTATACCTATATAATCCATTGTGCTCGGTGTGGGGGCAATAACATGCAATTTGTAACTTAATAATGCAATGAAAACATATTTAACAGTCATTTATATGTCCACGACAGGGTGGACATATCTATGCTTTATGCTTAAAAAATGGTCCATAATTTAAAAAAAATAATTGTGGGAGCTCAGATAATATATTTATTATAGTATTTGAGTGTCTACTATTATGACATGACATAAAGCGAATGGTAAATTAAAATCAAAATTTGTGAGTGTTGTGAGGGTTGAAAGGCACTCTATGGTGATATTGACCCTGTTAGTTCATGTTAACTGATGTAGTTTTTTTAACATATGGAACCTTGAATGATTAGCATTATGCAGAAGAACTATTTGTTTATTTACGTTTAAGGATTCATTTTAGCATCTAATGCGTCTCAGATGTCGCTCCTATATAATCCAGTAGGATAAATAAAAATAGAAACTTGAAAAACCTGAATAGTTGACAAACAGTAAGATGATATCCTATTGTTAGAATTAATGCGTATACAGTAGCTCAGATTGATTAATTTGATGAAAAATGTGAGTCGGTATTGAAATCTTTGACTTCTGATTGCAGACTTCTATACACAATGTGAAACATTATTGTCATATCTTCTACAGCTCGAGTGATTTCACTGTCAGCAGTGTTCTAATCTCATGAAGTGTGCCATGAGTTAAGGTGTGAATGAGAATTAATCCTCTTTTTTGTGTCCCATGGTTGAGAAGTATTCCCTCATATTGTGCAACTCATCGACTCCAAAGAAATATCAATGTAATCATTGTTTAAATAAATGTATAAAGCTAATTTTTAGCACTGGCATGACCATTGTCTTTCTGCAGCAGAAGGTCTAAACATGCATTTATGCAGTCAATTTCATTCTGTTAAATGCATGTCAGGTCAGCTCAGCTGTAATTGAGCACCATCCCTCAGGCTACACATACTGTGGCTTGCCGTGGAGTGTACTTATAAATCAAAGGAAGGGGGTCTGTGTGGGAGGCTCTGAAGTCAGAATATCATCCTTCTACAATAATCACGTTTGAATAAGCATTTAAAATGGATCAAATGTTTTCATGAGGTTTTCAGAGAAGCAGATTTTTTAAAAGGCCGCACCCTCCTATCCATGTCAAAGCATGTGTTGAAACAGATCCCGTCTGACATCAGTCATTGCCTTTCATATTATATTCATTTCAGGAATAGGGTGGTACCCTTAACAAGATTAAAATAGCAAATATATATATATATATATATATATATATATATATATATATATATATATATATATATATATATATATATAGAAGTGTTCAGATGCAAAAGCCTCTAAATGCCATTTGAAATTTTCTTCAAATGACCATTTTTATCAAGCTTGTATATTTAAGTTCAGTAATTCACTTAAATGACAATTAATAGGTAATCTTCATTGCCATTTAAGTGAAATTACTAAACTTAAATATACAAGCTTGATAAAAATGGTCATTTTAAGTAAAAATTTCAAATGGCTTAGTTTTGCATCTGAATTCTTCATATATATATATATATATATATATAATATTCACATTTTTGCCATGCAAAAACAAATTTGTATACCAAAGTTTATTTGGGTCCTCTAATTGGATGGAATCTTTAAATGCAAGTTGTCTTAAAAAAATAAATAAATAAAAAAAAAAAAACATTTATGGTTTGGTTGACTGAGGTAAGTACATATAGACAGTAGGGATTTTTTGAATAAGAAATCTAAAACTAACTTTTAACACTTTAAACGTTTGTGAGCTTTGCAGAAGAATTTATTAGATTTTTGATACCCGATTGCAGCCATATTCTGATTTTATATTATTACCCTGACAATTTAATTTTTTTTTATTATTCTTTTTTGTGTTTTAATGTTGTGTGCATAGTTGTGTAATGTTCATTATCTTCATGTGAAATTCTGAACAAAAGTGCATGAATGATTACGTCATCACAATGTGTCCAAGTACACAGAATTGCAGGATTATGCCTCACTTTTTTCTAAATGTATTTGATTTTGTATATGTAGCCTATATGAATTTCTAATAATTATAATGAAGTATAAAAGTCAGACAATTCTGACACAAAAGTTTGAAATGTAAATGACCACACCACAACATACAGGGGATTTGCAATTACGTATTAGACTAGTTTCTTGTCCAAACTTACTTAGCATGTCCTTGGCTGTTTTTATTTACTTTTGGAAAAGAACCTTCATAGTCAAAACCTTCTGATTAATGCAGACTCGACCTTTATGTGTTGTGGAGCACTCCCAGCATTATTCCTGTAATTAAGTGTTCATGCTTCTGACTCACTTCCGTAGGATTACAGTTCGAAAAAGATATTCAACCTAACCTTCACATTCCCACCTTCACAGGTCTGACAGACAGGTAAGTCAGCACCAGCACAGTCTGTGACACATCAACTGTCTGCACCTCTTCTGCCTGCTCCTCAGGCTTGGCTGCATTAACAGGGAGGCTATACAACATCTGTGCGGTTTATTCACATTAGGGGAGGACGGTGGACTAGTCATTTTTTGTTTTTGCATCACTCTTTTCATTTTCTTCCCTAAAGGCACTTAAGTCAGGGCAGCAGCACAAGCCGAGGCTTTAGTCAGGGATTTTTTTTAAAGGGGAAAAAGCCTTACCATACAGGCCACAGCAAGTCTTTTAGGTCACACACACACAACATATGCACACATAAACATGCAGACATTCCTCACTACTGAGAAAATTGCTTTGAGTGATCCTACCGATCCTGTTTGGCAAGGGAATGGAGGGAGGGAATGGGTGGAAGAAGAAGCGACAGATGGAGGGAAAAAATGAGGAGAGATGTACTGATAGACAACATGTTTCATGTGAACTACTTCTAGGGGGTTTATTTGCATGTTGAATCAGGTTTAACTGTAACAGTTCATGGGTTTTTTCTAATCACTATTATGCTGTTAGTTCTTTTGAGAATCTAATGAGGAAATATTGTAACAAAGAAAAACAAACCTATGAAAATAGTTTTAATATCATTTTTGCTAATTCGCTAAATATTTTCAATAAGTGAGACCTAATGTATTCTGTTTATTAATTAATATGATTTGAAGGAGATTACAAATACTTCAAGTTCAGAGAGCATAGAAACCAGGGCCCAGTTGTTTTGGATTCTGATCGGATTGGATCAAATGTTGAAAATGGAAAGAAAAAAAGTTTTCTGAAATCAGAGATCACAAAAGATCACATAAATCACAAAATCCAATCTTTGGATCAAATCATAAGTTTGCGTTGTTCAAAACATTTTAGTAATATTGGGATACCTTTGATTAAAAACAAACAAACAGTATTATACTGAGCCCAGCAGAACGGTTGATTTCAGGAACATATATATATATATTTTTTAAATCAAGTGACCAAAGTACTCGTTGCCCCTGCCATCAGATATTTGTAATGGTGAAATCACAAAACCTAATGCACAAAAAATGTGTCCCTGCATGATATACAACCACTAATAAACAATCAGTTTTGATGAGGAAAATAAACTACCACTAGTGCGGATTAGAACCCAGAACCTCTGACACGCTTGGCAAAAGTTCTGCCACTGGATCATTAAAGTTCATGAGGATAATTGTCGGATCTATGTATTTAATCACGTGAAAATTCTCACCACTAGCAACATATATTAGATCTCATTAAATGACACATTAAACACAATGTACTATTGTACACTATGTAACACGCCATGTCACGCTCTGCGTGAGTGGTATTTACGACAGTAACGTTAAATTCAAGTACTCCACAGCGACTCTAGGGGTCGCTGTTTGACAGAAACTAAATTCCTGCATAGTGCCCCTTTAAGCTTTTCTTTTTTTCCCTCATATTTCCCATCACAAATGCTGCGTCCGAAATCTCCACTCAAAGCACTACTCCCTACCCCCTATGTTGGGGTTAGAGAGCAGAACACTATATAGTGAGCTCACCAGCATAACAGAAGCCACTTTCAGACACTACTCGATCGTCTCTCGGCGCCGTTGATTACATCATCTGTCAGCTGGTGCCGAGCCGGCTCTGGGCTAAATAGATTTTTAAAAATAAATATATTACATTATATTGAGCTTATTTCTCCAAAATTTAAAAACTAAAAGTGATTTCTGGCCGTTTTTGTTATAATGCGCTACTCCACACATGATTATAACTTATTTTTACGATCAGCGCAATGCATGATGGTATGTAGGGCTTAGGTTAGTGACCATCGGTTGTTCACTACTTTTCAAAATGCATTCTGGGATACATTGAGTGGACTATATAGGGTATAATAATCATCACTATACATTCGGACAGCACTACAAAATGGCGAGCTCACTATATAGTCCACTATATAGTGAGTAATGGGAAGATTTCGGACGCAGCAAATGTCCCTTTAGTAGGGGTGTAACGATTACGCGTATTCGTATTGAACCGTTCGATACGAGGCTTTCGGTTCGGTTTTCGGTACGCATTTTTAACCGAACGGTTCGTTCGGTTACATTTTTCCTGCCGACGAACATTTCATTATTCAAATGTAGGCGCGTCGCACGTGTCAAGCGCGTTCATAATGTAAGAGACGTTGGCGTGACCACAACATTGCCCAACATCAAATGGCAAATATAATGTAAGCGGAACGAAACTGAGCTACTCGTTATTGTGTGGTTGTTTGGCTGTTGGACCGTTTATCAGTTTGGACCAATGCAGCGCGCGAGCCAATCTTCATCATCAGCACTGTTACTACACCGCCAAATCCAGAAAATATCTGAATTCGCCACTGAAGTAATAACATCGCTGCGAGATCTAGTGAGAAACATTCACATTTCTCCGTTATTAACGGATCAAACAGCGCTGAAGTGGAAACCAGGAACAAACATTGTGCCATGAATGAACTATCCAGTGTCCACAGATCAGCAACATCACCAAGGATTTACTGTATAACACTACTATCTGTAAGGTTGGCAGGAATTGTAGGCTATAATGCTTTCAAGTAACATCACGTCGGTTGTATTTTGACATTATGAATACAATTGCTGCCCTCAAATGTTAATCTAAACTCAGAGCTGTATAGTAACGAAGTAGAACTACTTAAGTACTGTACTTAAGTACTAAAATGCTGTATCTGTACTCTACTTAGAGTATTGTTTTTTCTCATACTTCTACTTTTACTTAAGTCAGATATTTTCGATGAATTTAATACTTTTACTTCGATATTTTTTAATGTTCTGCTAGTTACTTGTTACAATTATAAATTTTTACTAATCATTCTTTGCAAGTTGGCTTTCATGCTGCCTAAATCACATGCCAGTTGTATAGGGTAATGGTATTTATTGACACTCACATTGACAACTAATGCAGGGATTGTCCTTAAATGACATTTTTTGGTGGCCGCCAAAGCAAATTTGTATCCTGCCAAAGCGCCTTATTTGATTGCTAGTTCAAACTTTTGACTGCTTTCTTTAATAATTACATGACACAATACTTGTACTTTTACTTTTAGTACTTAAGTAGTGAATTTCTAAAATAAACTACTTGCAATACTTAAGTACAAAAAAATGTTGAATACTTTAGTACTTCTACTTAAGTGTGGTGCTTAAAGAGCACTTCAACTTCTACTCAAGTCACTTTTTGATAGAGCACTTGTACTTTTACTCAAGTCCGGGTTTCTAGTACTTTATACATCTCTGTCTAAACTAAAATAAACCTTTGTTTATAACTACTACAATATTACATTTAATTTTGTCCAAGGAGCTGTTTTGTTTTATAAGCTCCTATGAAAAGTCAAGTAGGCTATAGCTCCATCATTGCTCAAAGTTAAAAAATATCATACTTTATGATGTTAGTTTTAATAAAAATATAATACAAAAATTAAATCAAGGAAATTTCTCTGCCATTTCTTTCTCTTTGCTCTATTTGAAACGTACCCGAACCGTGAATTTTGTGAACCGTTACACCCCTACCCTTTCAGGGGCTCCACAGAGCACTAGTAAGTCCATATTTGGTCATCTGAAAAAGTGTGTATCTGGATCACGAGTGGTCCAAATTCAATTTTGCTTAAAAAAACAGCACAAAAATAAGATGAATTACCTGATCCTCTATAGCAAAACATGGGATTTCCAATTCTGATCCAGATCTTTTTTTTAATAACTGGGTAAATATATAATACCTCCATATGAATTAAAGGGATACTCCACCTTAAAAATGAAAATTCTGTCATCATTTACTCACCCTCAAATTGTTCCAAACCTGCAAGCCTGAGTTTCTTTCTTCTGCTGAACACAAAGGAATATTTTGTATGAACGATTGGGACTTTGGCACCATTGACTTCCATAGTATTTTTTTTTTGTGTCTACTATGGAAATCAATGGTGAAATCGATCAAACAACTGTTTGGTTCCAATCGTTCTTCAAATGTCTTCCTTTGTGTTCAGCAGAAGAAGAGAAACAGGCTTGCAGGTTTGCAACAATTGAGGGCGAGTAAATGATGGCAGAATTTTCATTTTTGGGTGAAGTATCCTTTCACGTGATTGAGTTCATGTAAATATCTATATGATATTATGTTCAATTTAAAATGAAAGTCTCTATTTAGTTTCTCTTTTTTCTTCCTTTATTTCATTGATTATGTGCGATTTAATATTAAAAACATACTTAAAATTGAATATAAATAATATATAAAAAATTATTATGTGCACAATCAATGGTTTGATGATGAAATAGGTTAATTTAAATCTAAAAAAACAAACACTACACATTTGTGTTTCTATCATGTTGGGGGCTTTGTATTGTTTTCATACTGAACTAATGATAGTTCTATCACTAACCAATAAGGTTTTGCGAATGTTCCCATTAAGTAAAAATGTTGTCTGTGTTCGAAATCGTCCATTATAACCTCATTCACCATTCCCTTTATTAGTCCACTATATAGTTCACTTGAAGGAGTGAATGAAAGTTTGAGTGAGTGAATTATGACACTTTTGCATAGTTAGAGCTGTTCAAAAATCATTTGACACTTACTAACTGCCAGCTCCAGTAGAAAGGATAAGTTGTTATAACTCTGTCATGGAAATAACTATAAACCACAATTAAACAATTTCATAATCAATCAAGAAGAAATATACCAGATTTTCACTGTAGCAACATTAGACCAGTGGTTTGGAAAATGGATGGATGATTCAGCTGTGGGCGCCAGTCTTCTGGGGAGACGCAGTAGAAATTCATTCAAGTCTGGGTCTCTGCCATAGACATTTACACTAGACCTCATCTTGGGGTTCTAAGCATGCGTCAAAACCGCCACCATCTTGGAATAAGTATTTAGGTAACGCTGCTATCTATCTCTGCCTTTACTTTTGAATTCATTGATGGTGGCGGACTTTGGTGCAGCGTATGATGTTCACGGATGAAATCAAATGATAAATACATGTCTGACCGTTGGAACAAACCAAAAAAAAAACGAGATAAATCGCATTCATGGTGATTTTATTTCCGTTAGACCTGAGTCTACATTGACGCTGATGCATTAAAGTAGAGGGGCTCCCCTGTTCCAAGATGGCGGCCCTATTGACGCATTCGTTCCAATGAACTGCCATAGCCAAGGTGACGTCTAGTGTGTATGTCTATGGGTCTCTGCAGGACAGAAACAGATTAATGGGCAAGCCCATAAACAGAGCTGGCGTTTTAGACCGTGTCACCTGATTTGCCCACTGTCACATGAGGGTAGGGTTTTAGGGGGTTGTTGTATCATAGGCTAAATCCCAAAAATGCCCCCTCAAATAATGCCCTATTTGTAGTGATGTCTGAAACCAGTGGACGTTATTGAGTGCACTTATTCAGTCCCACATTGCACCGCGAATGACAAGTGTGCAGCCAATCTACGTGCTGAACTTCCAATGTATTCAATGGCAGTCAGAATTCAATCACTTCTTTTCATTCACTCCTTCAAGTGAACTGTAATAGTGGACTAACGTATAGGGAATAGTGATTGAGGGTTTAGGAGGCGATTTCATACTCGGCAATAGATGTGTTACACTTACTATTGCGGTGCATTATGGGATTAAAATGAGTGCACTCGATGACATCCAAGCCCGTTCTCATCCCAAAGCGCCATATACAATGCTTTTGCAAAAGCGTAAATATCCAACGCACATGGCACCCTTTAGCGCCAAATGAGACGTAAAAATAAATCGGGCAGAAGGCGCCTCCTAGTGGTCCAACCCTACCCCTACCCCATACCTAAACTTAACCATAACCGAAGCGTCTCATTTGGCGCTAAAGGGTGCCATGTGCGTTGGATATTTACGCCTTTGCAAAAGTGTCATATATGGCGCCTTGGGATGAGAATGCGTTGGTTTCAGACACCACTAAAATTGGCTGCCCTATTTAATTTTGTCAATGCTTTTGCATTCTCTCGCAAATGTTTTGCCTTCGCCAAAAGAAACATTGCGTTCACTCGCAAAGAATAAGTTGTGCAAGCAAAAGCAGTTTTCCACCAAAAGCATATATTTTAACAATTTCTTCTTTGTCATGCGAACGTTTAAGGGAACATTCCAGTTTATAATTTTGCAAACATATTGGAAAGGTTAAGAAATGTTCTCTAAAAATTTTTAAAACTTTAGTCAAACATCATGCTAAACTTTTTAGGTAAAAACATATATATAAAATTAAGTATAAATAATGTTTTTGAGCTAACTTTTTGAGAATAATATTAAAGACCTAACTTTAAACAAATGTTTTATTAGAAAACTCATAACTTTGAGAGAACCTTGCCACAACGTTAGCTAACATCTGAGAATGTTCTGGGTAGCTTCTAGTAGCTCACTTTAATGTATGAGAGCTAAACAGATGTTTCAAATTGCAGGGTTATCCTTCATATGAGAAAATATGAACATGAAATGATGTATTGAGCCAATTGGTTTTTTAATAAATCATTTTAAGTGTTTTTATGATGTCAATCTTTCTGTTGTGTAAATATATTACTACATTCAGAGAGTCCATGTTTGAAAAGCCTTCTGAATAGATTTGTTGTATGGGAGGTATTGGCAAGAGAGACTCTAGGGAACTGGATTGATTTGCCTCAGGCACTAATATGATCTTGGATTATGATTGCAAACATGTGTAAACTATTGTTAAAATAGACGTGTTTATTTGCGGGAAAAAATCTGCCCACTGTTCTTTCTCACTGTTATTGTCTTATCGTAATGAAATGAGGCAACACTGGCTGTTTCGGTCTCTTTCTTTAATTGAGCGTTTCCAGATTCATGTTAACAAGATGTCAAGGTAAAAGAACAGATGAAAAAACAACTAACACCATCTATTTAGTTGTCATTGTGAAATGAAAAAAGACTAAGCAATTAAACTAAACAGCACAAAGTACATAAATAAACAAAACCTTGCAGTGCACTAGGTAAACTGTCATTGTGCTCTATAATGCAGAGATTGATTTAGATGGACGCGAGGGTTCTTCTCTTTGTGTTTACAGTTCAGGTCTCCCACAGCTGTTCACATGTTATTATCTGTTATTTCATAAGTGATGTTTTCAGTAGAGGCAGAAAGTATTTCAAATAATCTTGTATTTACCCTTTCACGTGATATTTAACATTTCTCATTCGGTTTTAGCTACCCATTGTAAACATTATCCTATAATTACAGTAGCAGGCTTTGTAAAATTGCATGTAATTGGTGGTTATATTGGGTGTGGTGATTTGTTCAGTCAGTGTATCTATGTCGTTTTGGGCCGTTGCATTGTGTCAGATAATAATAAGGCTTCATGAGTCACATTCAAACCTCCTGCTACAACAGACTTATCACTTTGCATTGTGTTTTTCCTTAACACATAATAAAAATATAAAGGGATGTCATATTACATGACTTAGGTTTAAGCAGTGTCCGAAACCAGGATGTAAAATGATTTAATGATTATTGATGATTTAATAGTTTGTTAAAGGCTACATCGAGAAATAAAAAAATATATATACACACAGTAAAAAAAAAGTTTTTACCTCAGAAATTCATGAGATCATAGTGTTTTACCAGACATTTATTAGTAAATGTTTCACTTTTAGTCTATGATTAGACACTGATCTGCAAACATGTATAATGGTATTTACAGAGAGGTTGTCTAAAATTTAATATTTAAAATGTTAACAATTTGTTCTAAACAAATATTGGAAAACAAAGTTATTAAGTTATATTAGAATATCTCCTAAAGATTTCTTAACCCTCAGGTGCTCTTCATTTCGGAGTCACACTTGTTATCTTCCCGGTCAAAAGTGACCAGACACCTAAAAATGAAACTTTCTCCATCCCAGTAAAACCAATGCAATTTATTTTTGTTCTATAATATATATTCTTTTTAATTTAGTATTTTGAGACAATTTAATAAAATTTATTCATATTTATGCAATATTTATGGTTTATTTTTTCCATGGAATATATATATATATATATATATATATATATATATATTTTATATATATTTCTATATATATATGTATGTATGTTTTTTTTGGTGGATTTTGAATATATAGTTGAAACAATCTCAAAATCTATTTCTTATAAAAAAATTGACAAAAAACAAAAAAATTAAAAATAAAATTAATTTGTTTTACTTTTTTGTACAATTTCCCATTCATTTCCTATGGGGGTCATTTTTAACCAAAGACCACAGTGTGACAGTTTTTGTAGACCACTTAGCATGCTCAGATCATGGCCTCAATTTTTTTGTGTGTTCACATACATAATGCCATAAAAGTTTTGTAACATTGCGATGAAGCTGTGATTTTTAAAAATTCAAAACATACTTTTTGAAATCAAAATGTATTGGTGTGTATGTGTATAAAAGTGTGTTTGTATGTGTGTGTGTGTTGGTGGGTGTGTCTGTTTTGCACTCTAGATGTTGTAGAGTGTCACCCCTTTCCTGCGGTGTACTTTTTTTTTAAAATTGTGGCCGATTTGTAGATTGTACATACACAAATTCTGAATTTCCCATTCATTTCCTGTGGGTCGGTCATTTTTGACAGAAGAGCAAAAGTGTGACTCATTTTTTTACGACCACTTAAATTGCTTGAATCATGACCTCAATTTTTTTGTGTGTTCACATACCCAATGCCATAAAAGTCACCAAGTTTCGTAATTTTCTGAAGAAGCTGTGATTTTTAAATATTCAAAACAGATTTCTTTAATCACAATTTATTGGTGTTTTTGTGTATAAAAGTGTGTGTGTGTGTGTGTAGGGGTGGGTATGTCTGTTTTGCACTCTTGATGTTTTAGAGTGTCACCCCTTCAATGCTGAGCACTTTTTTCTGCATCGTGGCCGATTTGTAGATTGTACACACAAAAATTCTCAAAGTTTTTGTGTTTTTGTCAATTTCCCATTCATTTCCTATGGTCGGTCATTTTTGACCGAAGAGCACAAGTGTGACTATTTTTTTTCACGACCACTTAGCCTGCTCGGATCATGACCTCAATTTATTCAGAAATGACCGAAGAGCACCTGAGGGTTAAAGCTGCAGTCCGTAGTTTGTCCTCTTTGTCGCCACCTCTGTTTGAAACCTGGAATTGCAGAAATTAGCAGAATTATCAACTTTACATCGGTTGTGCCTCGACACGGCAAAGCGTGGATGAATCAAATGTTTTGAGGAGAATGTGCACACAGATGTGTGTCACAGATTCTACTTTTTGAAATTACCTCATGTTTCAAAGCACATAACATACAACAGTGGTGGAAAGAGTACTAAAAAAAACGTCTTGCTACTTGCTAAATAATTTAAAGTAGAAGTACTGGAAAATAATATGACACAAGTAAGAGTAAATAGGTAGTTTGCTGAAACACTACTCAAGTTACTGCATTACAAAGTAGTATATTTTTCTATTTTTATCCAAAATGAGGCGACGTCAGCAATATGGAACGCAAAACTCTATTATGTAATTTCTGAATACTGAAAGCAAGAGGGGGTTCTATCTTATATGGACATCAGATATCGCTTCAGCTGAATAACATGCATACAGATGTTTTGACTAATGAAACACGATTGTAATGATCTTTGTTTATGTGTTCTTCAAGCCATCTCAGGTATTCTTGTAAGAATTATTTCTATAATGCAACGCTAATCGACATAGCCTGTATCAGAGTAACGTTATTAGTCCAGTCATTTTAAGCCAAAATGGGGGTCAACCTAGAACAAATTGCAACAGAAGCAAACTCAACTGATTTCGTATCCTCAATATGTCCTGAGTAAGGAAAAAAAGCCCAGAAGAATCCCATTAGGGGAAAATTTCGAAAAAGAACCAAATATTAGACTATTCAGTCTTTCTCTTGTGAATATGGTAAAAATGTTATCCTTTAGATATCACCATGAAAATTATTGAGTTGATTACTTACATCAAGACAAACAAAACATACATTACACATTTTTTATTGTTTGTTAACATGGGCAAACAGTGCATAATCTAATTACGTATGTGCTAATTTGCACAAATAACACAACACATCTAAACATTGGGTATAGCATGCAGGTGAAAATGTCTTGTTGAATCTGTTGACATCTTACAGTAAAAGATTATAGAGGCAAACAAATGTCACCATAAGGGGCAGAGATTTAGTCATTCAAGGTCCACTCAACTGTCACTAAGCTCAGGTAAGAAAGATTTCATTTTGTTTCTCCGACATCAGATTCAATTGATTTTTTTGATCAAGCCACTTTTTATTTTACCTACCTTTTCTGTCTATCTAGCATTCTCCTTACCCGTGTCCCACGAACCCAGCCCCAAACCCCATCTAATGCAAATAATAATTAAAGGCTGGTTTCTAAAGTAGTTCTTCCTGCCTCTATGTAATAATGCTCATGGGTAGCCTAAATGGCTTCCATTCAGACCTTAACATCAAGTGTTTTACTGTTATATCAACAAGATTCAAAAAGACATTTAACCTTTCTACCCAATGTTTAGATCTAATGTGGTATTTATGCAAATTAGCACGTACGTAATTAGATTATGCACCGATATGCCATGTTAACAAACAATTTTTTAAAACTTGTAATACATTTTTTGTTTGTCTTGATGTATTAAGTAATCAACTCAGTTGAGGATACAAAATCATTCAGTTTGCTTCGGTTGCAATTTGTTCAGCCTTTTCTCATAAAAAAGACAAGAACTATAAATAATTTAATTTAATTAAATATTTCTGTCTCATTGTGTTAAGAAGCAACATGGGACCACTGAAGCAAGTTATTTCGGTAACACTTTACAATAAGGTTTCGTTAGTTAACATTAGTTAACTACATTAGTTAATATTAACTAATAATGAATAGCACATATACAGCATTTGTTAATCTTTGTTAATGTTATTTTCAACATTTACTAATACTTTATTAAAATCTTGTTAACATTAGTTAATGCACCGTGAACTAACATGAACAAACAATGAACAGCTTTATTTTTATGAACTAACATTAACAAAGATGAACAAATGCAGTAACTAATGTAGCCTATTGCTCATGGTTAGTTCATGTTAGTAAGTACATTCACTAATGTTAACTAATGAACCTTATTGTAAAGTGTTACCGTTATTTCAAACACGACTGACGTGTGTGTTTGTATATAACGTTAGTGATTTCTTTGTTGTGTTTGTCCCATAGACTGTGTTTGACCCATAGACTGTGGTTTTGACCCTATGCTAAGCAAACACCTATCCCTGTTGCTAGAGCGATTGTTTCATTAAGTCACTAATTGTGAAATAGTCCCACTAACTAAGTTAATTATTTGAATGTTTTTTAAGGCAAAAGCACCGAAGGATGCGAAAATCTAATCAAATAAATGAGGAATTAAAAGTGTCAGTAAAAAAAGTGGGTGGGGTTAAAATGCTTATTTTTTTCCTTCTACCGAAAAGAGCCCACTGTTGCTATAGCAACGACCTACACTTTTACGTGCATCCGATTGACAGATAATTCACAATCTTATTTCACCGTTGTTGTTTCTAATGTTTAGGTTATTTCAGCTTTGTACAAAGTTTGCTTCGTACATTTAGTTTAACTGCATTGTTCAAGTTTTATTAACGTTAGGTATTCCGTTACTCCCCACCCTGGGTATTTGTAACTCGTTCATTTCCACCTCTGCATTACAATAATAATGAACGTTGAAAAAAAAAAAGTTACAGAGCTCTTACCACCTGATAGCTGCAGATTAATTTCGGTAATTAATTCGTATTGATTGACATAGAAAAGATTAAATAAGAGTCTGAGACCGTGAGACGTAGCCTACACAGCTCCGCTGCAGAACGGTTGCATTCACGGTTATGACATGACGTGAATTCAGCATAAAATCGTTGTTTTGGTTCTTGAGAAACTGAAAAGGTGACTGCCGTTTGTTTGTGGCTCTCGGTGACTGTCTGAAAACTCTTTAGGGAACGCGCTAGTAGACGTGTGATGCCTGCGCGAGCAGGAAATAAGTGGGAAATAAGCAGGTAAGATATCATTGCATTCAGGGATGCACTGACATGCTTCCTGAGACTTCCACTGACGACTGTATGTACATGTTTTAACATGTAAACACTTCTAATATTTATTGCTATCAGGATGTGAAAAAAACGTTTCAATCCAGAATTTAAAAAAAAGTGTTTATGAAAAAATATTCTTTACCTTTAATTGAAAGTTTTGCCAAGTTTTGGTATAGGGTTCAAAGCACACAGCATTCTATGCATTACTCCTCACTGAACTGTACATTTGAGCTGTACACTGAGCAAACAGTGTTAGTGGCACTTTCACGTGTAGTGATACAGTCATAGGCCTATCTATTTTATGATTTAAAAAATACCTATCTTGGGATTTATGTAGTGTGGTGCAAAGCAGACATGGGCTTCAGAGATGTCACAGTTCAGAGCGTTAAACAGGCCATGCAGGAAGAAAACAGCTTATTTCAGCGTCTTCTGCTTTGCGTCAGAGTGTGCTACCCTATTAGTGGAACGGCTGAGCAGCCTGCAGACACATGTGGGTGAGACACATGGCAAAACCCAACTATTTAGTCTGAAGATTCTTTTCCTGTTTTCCTACACATCGAGTTTAAATACAGGTTTATGCAAGCGGTTAGGGAGAAAACAGGAGCTGCCACTGTGTTTTTTTTTCATTTTACTGTATGTTCACATAGAGAGTTAAAATGAGCAGGTTATCTGTTTTGTAAAACTAGAGGCAAATATTATGATTGAAAACTGCTTCGTATGAGTAAGTTCAAAATATAGTCAACTCAAGGCTGATTTCACAAGACTAATGTTAAGCAACATCTGTCAGTCTCTAAATTACAAAGAAAAGTGGAAAACCTGCCATTTCAGACAAATACATACAACTACGGGCTTATTTAATTTTGGTTTGGCCTTGATCCAGATCCTTCTTCTGTATTTCACATGGAGCTGCCTGTGGTCACGACTGAGGTCAGGGTTTGTGTGGAAGCAAAAAATCCTGTAGGGAAAATTTCTCAGCTCCCCCGTGATTGAACCAACATGCACATGAAAACATAATGCTTATATCCATATTCATACAGTACTGTTCAGAATAATTGGGTTTAGTTTAAAAAAAGTTTTTTTTATTGCAAGGGATGCATTAAATTGATCAAAAGGGTTAATTATATGTAGGCTAAAGACTTTTATATTGCAATCAAATAATCATTATATATATATATATATATATATATATATATATATATATATATATATATATATATATATATATATATATATATATATATATATATATATATATATATATACACAGGGCCTTAAATTAACACCCGACCACCTGCCAAATGCAGGTGAAATTTGCGATTGGCTGGTAACACTGTCAATCTACCTGCCACATTGGCAGGTAGCCAATGAGAATTGAGTTATTCATTAGGATTTTTACATTTCAACGAAGTCGGCCATTGCGTAGAACTTTAGCTAAAATGTGGTGGCACATTACTGGGCTTATAGAGTTTACTTGACAGCACTTAAATGTGTATTCTTACAAGTTGAAGAACAACATTGTGAAATTCCCGGTTTTTTTTTTTTCACATTTATGAGGCAAAATAAATAAATAAATAAATAAATAAATGAATGAATGAATGAATGGCTGGTAAAAAGTCTCTGGGGCAGGTGAATTTTTAAATCCACCTGCCACAGTGGCCGGTGGCCGAAAAAGTTAACTTCAGGCCCTGTATATATATATATATATATATAAAACATTGCAAAAAAATTATATTACTTACTTATTTCTTATTTTTTTTTATATTACTATAATTAAGATGTAGCCTCTATATAATATTATATATATATATATATATATATATATATATATATATACACACATATATGCTTAATTATAGTAATATAACATTTTTTTGCAAGGCCAACCATATATATATATATATATATATATATATATATATATATATATATATATATATATATATATATGAAATATTATATTTTTTTGTTCAATATTAAAAACATAAATATTAGGCTGCACAGCTGTTTTCAACTTTGATAATAATAGGAAATGTTTCATCAATGTTTCAATAAGAAGAAGGAGAAATACCAATGTTTTCAGCATATTAGAATAATTTCTGAAGGATCATGTGACATTGAAGACTGGAGTAATGATAAAAATTCAGCTTTTGCCATCACAGGAATAAATTACATTAAAAAAATATTAAAATAGAAAACAGTTATTTAAAATTGTAATGATATTTCACAATATTGCTGTTTTTTACTGTACCCCAAACATTCAAACATTCAGCTCTGTTATATAGAAAGATACTTTCTATACTCATCTTGAATCATTCTAGCAGCAGAAATGCTATCCTTAGCTTTAGGTTAATCATATATCTGCACTGAAATATCCACAACAGAGCTATTGTTAGTCATATTTTAATGAAGATGCATCACTTTGATCTTTTTTACCAGTTTTTCTCACATTGACATTGTGTTTGAAAAGAGACAATGTCCAATTTTAAAAACTGTAATGAAGACAAATGCCTCCTACAAGTGCTATAAATGACATGGAAATAATCTCTATGACATCATATGTAGACAGACCCTCAATCCAGGCCACTCAGGCCTTCCCAAATGGGGTTCGAAGTTTGATCCAAAAATATCAGTCTCTTTTCTTTTTTGAGCTGAGAAGGTATTTTCCATATCATTCACACCATCCATCACTTTCAAACAGTAAATAATTACACAAAAGTAAGATGTCAGCAGTCCAGTGTCCATCGTAGCATTTCGGTCCTGGCAGAGTTGCTGACGGTCATAGATGTGTGTTTGTAGAACATGGAAAAAACGGATGTTCATTAGTCACAGATAATGGAAAAAGACATGCTCATAAGTTTTGTGATCTAATAAATGATTAGAGATAGGTAAGTGTATAAAAATATATCCTGAGTTTAAAGCTGTTTTCCATTATCTAAGCAATTTGTCCAAATGAGGGCCTGTTAATAAGAATAAGTAAGTGTAAAACATACAATAACAATATAATTTTACATAATTATTATTAAGTTATTTTATGGCCCTCTAAATGCTACTAAAGCTTATATTTTATTTTGGTGGTCCACATTAGACATTCTACTAGCTATAAGTAAATTTGACACTAACTAGCTCTGACTGCTTAATATCTGCTTACTCTTTATTTTGATGGTCCCTCAACACACATTCTTGTAACTTTACAACTACATGTCAACTTATTCTACTCATACTGATTGTTAGTTGACATCTAGTTGCAAAGTTACTTATTAGCTGAATGTAGAATATAATTAGTGGACCATCGAAATGAAGAGTTATTATTTTGTAAAAACTTTGTCTTTCCAGACCTGGCATTAAGAGAAGTCTGTAAATGAGCTCTTGTAAAACAAAGTTATGTAATTTTTTTTCACAGATAATTGCTTCAATATTATACACAATTATGTTGTCGTGTTTTATATAGTGAAAACACATATAAGAACATGTGTTTGCGCATATGTGACGAAATATTACGTACAATTGGTTATTTGGTGCAAACCTCTGGCTAAACATTAAAAGTCTTTGGCTTTCACAGAACTCACAGTCTCATGATCCTCTGGAGGCGTGGTTTTCTCCCCTCTCCCCTCCTTCTCTAGTAATTATATATAACAGGCCAGACTGAGCTACAGTTAGTTGAGTCGTGGAATTAAAGGCTAACAAAGGTTTCAGGGTCATATTTACCTGTGTTTCACATAGAAGATAGTTTATTGTTTATTGATAACACAGCCGATTAAGCAGAAGTCATTCAACTCATTTGGTGAGTACCGTTTAGTTACTTTTAGGGTACATCTGAGAGTATTTGTTAAGGTTTGAAAAATGCAATATTATATTCAACAGTGTATTTGAACTCCAGGGCAAAGCTGATATGTTTTTTAGTAATTTTGATTAGTCATTTAATACATGTCCTTAACAGTAACTCAGTGAACTGCTCAATGTCACGAGACTCTTACATCAATTGTCTTTTCACAGCTATTCATGTACATGTATTCTTGTGTGGTCAGGGAACAACGTAATGGTTTGGTATGCATGCAGGTCTTCTGTACAAAGTCAAATCAAACACCTGTTCTCATAGAATAAGTCATTCAATAAGTCATTCATCTAGTTCTGAAGCATGTGCTTAAGTCTTCATAAAGTGTTCTGAGTTTCTCTGAAATCCTCTGATTTCTGAAGGCACTTACAGTATTTTTTACATCAAAACTTGCCATCAAAATATCAAAAGTATTTTCAGGCTCATAATCAAATAACACGCTTAATGAAGCATTATTAAGCCTCTTTTTTCCTAATGAATATGGCACTTTGTTTTGAAAATTCCTTACTTGACTACTTACAGGCACACAGTAGATCTTAATGTCCCTCAATTTTATTAAAAAAAAACAGCATTATTTTATGGTGGATAAATGATATGCTAAAAACAGTTTAATAAATAATTAAATGCATTAAAATCTCCATTCCTTTGTCACCCCAGTTACATAGGGCTTTGTTGGATAACCAACCCAGGTACAACTATCAAATAGAAAGATATTGCCAATTGAATGTAAATCTTATCGTTGTACTTTGCATTGCTTTTAAACAGACATAATTATAACAGTCTGAGCTAAGAAATGGCATTATTTTATAGACTGTATGGCCAACGTTTCATTGTCAAATCATTTGTAGCTATTGTTTATTTGGCTTAGCCTATATAGTGTTAGGCTGTTTTGCACCCAAATCCAATGCCGAAAATATCTAAATCAAGGCATAAAAGCAGTGTGGTTTACTTTAATTGTGTGTTTCTGTTTTGTGCTTTTTAATAGTCAGGTCTTAAAGTCTCTAAATCGTCCAAATGGCTCTTTCTTTTCCAGAATGCACTGTCGATCACTACTAAGATCTAGTCCACAATGGATGTCTCTGTCTGTGTAGCCACTCAAAGCCAATGCAAAGCCCTGACTGATATTAGTATATGTAGCTAACAGTTGCTTTTTACTTCCTGCTACTTTTTATTTGTGGAGATAGACCGGGTGTAGACTGATTTTTAGCTCGTGTCCTTTTATTGCTTTGGATATTTATTTATTTATTAAGAAGAAATACCTCAATAATCTGACCTAGCTTGATTCACAATAGGCCAATAGTGCAGTTACTCTCCCGCAATGGAATCCACTACACTAGCATCCCTTGCAACTGTTACCATGCTAACGGCGGCCACACAGACAGATATGTCGAATTTTCTCTGGCTGCTGGTGCTGGGATTCGTCATTGCTTTTATCCTGGCGTTCTCTGTGGGCGCCAACGATGTGGCCAACTCCTTTGGTACAGCAGTGGGTTCTGGGGTCGTGACTCTGCGCCAGGCCTGCGTCCTAGCCACCATCTTTGAGACAGTGGGTGCCATCCTTTTAGGGGCCAAGGTCAGTGAGACCATTCGCTCGGGTATCATCGATGTTCACATGTACAATGGCTCAGAGGCTTTGCTGATGGCTGGCTCCATCAGCGCCATGTTTGGTGAGTATGTAAAGAAAATATCTGTCATCATTTTCCTCACCCTTATGTCATTCTGAACCTGTATGACTTTAGTTCTCTTGTGGAATTTAAAAAGATATTTGTGAATCAAATGAAAGTCAATGGGGTCTAATGTTATTTCGGACCCCATTGACTTCCATTGCTTATTCTTTCACCCCAAAGCCAATACATATTTTAACACCCTCAAAAAATGTCCATCATAGTGAGAATGCGAAACAGCTGAATCCAGTAAATTGCGAGCATATCACCTAGGTGGAACATTCTCATATTGCCATGACTTGTGTTGGTCACGTCACAAGCTTATGTTTGTTTTTTGCACTATTACAGGATCTGCTGTTTGGCAGCTCATGGCTTCGTTCTTGAAACTCCCCATCTCTGGAACACACTGCATTGTGGGCGCTACAATAGGCTTTTCCATGGTTGCTAGGGGTCATCAGGGGGTCAAATGGCTCGAACTGCTTCGCATTGGTACGTGAAATTTTGTATTTTGAGAGCTTGCTTTTGTCAGATTACATGATTTTTCCTAAATAATGAGTCAGTTAATGAAAAGAGAATATTTTCCCATGTGACCCCAAAAATAGTAAGCAGCAAGTCCACCCGAACATAATTTAAAGCAAATTTCTTAGTTTTATTATTCTTTTCACATGACCCAAATAAGAGTTATTTATGGAACAGAACATTTTGGACTATACAGACAGGAAATGTGGTCACATGCCATTACCCCTTGTGACTGACTGGGTGTTTGTTGATACTCGGCATGCAGCCCTGAGAAATCTTGGGCCATACAATTTTTTAGATAACGGAGAATAGCTGTTCAAAGTTTGGATGTGGAATTATGTATATTTGTAAAGCATTGATATATGTGTTCCAGTTGCCTCTTGGTTTCTTTCACCTCTTCTCTCCGGCTTAATGTCTGCCATTCTCTTCTACTTTGTCCGCAAGTTCATCTTGAATAAGGTAAAAAGCAAATCTGAGCTCACCTGTTACATAATGTGCCCGTGTCTGTTGTGGTATTTTACGTAATCTCTTGTTGTTGTCAATAAAGAAAGAACATACCCTTTTACCACATGCTAAACAGCGATATATCCATGTGCTCTAGGAGGATCCAGTGCCCAATGGTTTAAGAGCATTGCCAGTTTTCTATGCTGTTACAATGGGAATCAATCTGTTCTCCATCATGTTTATCCGGAGTCTCCAAGTAAGCTTTTTTTCTGCTTAAAACATATATATATATATATATATATATATATATATATATATATATATATATATATATATAATATTTCTGCTCTAAAGAAATAAATAAATATATATATATATATATATATATATATATATATATATTTTTTTTTATTAAATTTATTTATATTTATATTTATTTATTTTTAAAAGAAATATATTACTTTGCTTTATTTATGGATTTTTTTAATTCATTGATTGCGTTTCCAAATGTCACTAAAAGGGGTTATGTCAGATTTAGCCTTTTGTGGAACATTTTGTTCCCAAATTGTCACTAAGAATGTACTTTGATATGATTTGAACACATATATAACATGCTGAGGTCATGATCACATGTGTGCATACAGTACCCCTCCCTCATCTATTTAACTTAATTTACTTTCACATTCACGCATACAGAGGCTGGTGGGTTAAACACAGTTATTGCTAATGAATATATGTGCTATGTGAAAATGTGTAGCTGTTTGTCAAGTTTGTTGATGGAATAATGAAACATAATTTTGGCCCAAGTTCAACAATTTGTTCTATTAAGCAAACGTCAGGGGTATCATGATGTACTTAAACTAAAAAAGGCTGATGCGAACCAACTGTTGTATTAGAGTCGGTGTACTAATCAGCGGGCCACAGGGCCGCCCTCTTCCTGGTTATCTACTGAGCCATGCACATGACCCTGTTTGATACTGGTTCTTCTCATTCAGAGGAACTGAAAAATAAGTCGTAAGTTATAATGATAAAAAGACACTTTCACTGGAAAGAAACCTATTTCAACCTGATTTGAGACAGAAATTGTATAACCGTTTGCTTATCTCACTGAAGTGTTTTGTCAACACGCACAACAAACTTACAGTAATTCTGAAGGAAAAACGTGCTATCATTATTTAGAAAACAAGAAAGATGTCCTTATTTCACTTATGCACATCCCCCACCCACACACACATACACATTTTAAAAGATTATTTGTATTTCATGTTGACTTATCCACATAGTTTTGCTATTAATGAGAATGTGAAGCTATGCTAATGCTAATTTGCTAATTTAGAGAAACCCAAGGTCTTTTCAAGAGGAATGTGAGGCTGAGGATTCTTGATGAACATTGAACATGTTCCACTGTTTAACATGAAAACATGTTAGGTTTTCATCTCTTTTTCTTTCTTTATTCTGCAGTGTTGGGATTTGATAGGATACCATGGTGGGGCACTCTGCTGATCTCACTGGGCTGTGCCATGCTTACAGCTCTGGTGGTCTGGTTCATTGTGTGTCCACGGTTAAAGAAGAAGATCAAAAGTGAATATTTATATTATCATGTCTGTAATTTTATGACCATTGTCAGTATTCATTTTAAATAGGCTACGTAAGTATAACATTCTTAGAAGGTTTTTGCAATGTAGTTGAAACATTCAACAGATCTTAAAGATTTTTTTTTAAAGAAATTAAAATGTTTATTCAGCAAGGATGCATTAAATTGATCAAAAGTAACAATAAAAAATAATATACAGAATATAGCACATATAAAATATATTTAAAATAAATGCTTTATCAGTTTTAACATTGACAAAAATAATAAAATTTTAAAAATGGCGTCTGAGAGATTAGCTTGCCGTCTCAGAAATAAATAGCATTTTAAGATAGGCTATATTAAAATAGAAAACTGTTATTTTAAATTGTTATATTTACTCTATTTGTTATATGTATATTGTATTATAATTATATATATTTATATAATAATTGTATATTATATTATTATAATTGTATATTGTAATTGTATTATATTTGTTGTTATTTTTATATAATTGTGTATATTTTCACAATATTACAGATTTTACTGTTTTACTGCAAATAAATGCAGCCTTGGTGCACATTCTTTCAAAAACATTCAAAAATCTTAAAACTTTTAAACGGTAGTAAACTGTATATCACCATTGCAACTTTATTTCTTGCAATTGCAACTTGTGATGTCTCACAGTGTGACTTTATTTCTTATTCTTCAATTACCTTTTCCCGAATCCCATGGAAACATGATGAAATTAAATATCTTTTTGGTAACACTTTACAATAAGGTTCATTTATTAAACATTAGTTCATGCATTAACTAACATGAACTAACCATTTGTTACTGTATTTGTTATTCTTTGTTAACGTTAGTTAATACAAATCTAGCTGTTCATTGTTTGTTCATGTTAGTTCACAGTGCATTAACTAATGTTAGGACAAGATTTCAATAAAGTATTAGTAAATGTTGAAATTAACATTACCAAAGATTAACAAATGATGGAGAAGTATTGTTCATTCTTTGTTAATGTTAACTAATGTAGTAACTAATGAACCTTATTGTAAAGTGTTACCATCTTTTTGAATGTTTCTAATAAACTGCCTCATTGACTGCATGCATTTGGATCCTTCCTCTTAATATGATTATTTCCGTAATTGTTTTCACCTTTTCAGGTCAGAATATTGCCGACACTAGTGGGACACAACTGATTGAGAAGAAGCCATCCTCAAATGGCCTTGTGGACCATCCCGCCCCACCTCGAAGCTACTCTCCTGTTCCACAGACACCCCCTGCTGACAGCAACAAAGTGGCCTTTGACATCGGAGGATCAGCGGAAACAGACTTGGACAACAAAGATTTTGACACCAAAGATTTGGACTGCACTCATGGTCAGCCTTTTGAAATGATAAAAACACTAAATTAATTGCAATTAAGAACTAATTAAGCTTTAAGTTTCTCTTTTGACTATATTACTCATTCTTTATTCTGCAATTTTCTGTCATCCATTCCAGCTTTAAATGGCAGTGCTGGAATTGCTGTCCCAGACTTGAACGGAAGCCAGTTTCACACCGTACACAAAGATTCTGGAATCTACAAGGATCTACTGCACAAACTTCACCTGGCCAAGGTGGGCGAATGCATGGGGGAGCCCGGAGAAAAACCTATCCGCCGTAACAACAGTTATACTTCTTACACCATGGCCATCTATGGAATCCACGGGTCATTGAAGGAGGGCGAGGGAAGCCGGACTGGACTGGATGAGAGAGAAAAGGCGCTCGCGGTACGACAGCTATAACAGCTACTGCACAGCAGTGGCTGATGGAGAAGTTCCTGCAGGAGATGAAGTTCTGGAGCTGGGAGACGAGATCGTCAGAAGTGACTCGCTGGAAGAGGAAATAGATGAGCTAGAAATTGACAGGCCGGAGGTGTCCACGCTCTTCCAGTTCCTGCAGATTCTCACCGCCTGCTTCGGATCGTTTGCTCATGGGGGAAATGATGTGAGGTATGAGATACATAATAAACCTTTTTTTCATGTTTTGTCCACATCTTAATTTGAATTCAGTACAATATACAGTATAAAACTGGATATTCATTTTGGGATTTGTTAAAGATTACATTAAATTATTAGTGTTTTTATAAAAAACTTTTAATGAGCATTAGGTGCTGGCAAAATAAATGTCAAAATTGAAGAAATGAGCTGCACAAGTACATATCCAATATCAGTACATAGCTGATCTGGCACAGATACACTGCTGTTTAAAAGTTTGGGGTCAATAATATATATATATATATATATATATACACCACTGGTCAAAAGTTTAAGGTCGGTAAGATTTTTTATGTTTTTAAAAGAAGTATCTTCTGCTTACCAAGGCTGCAATTTTTTGAAAAAAAAACACAAAAAATACACAAAAAACATTGTAAAATATTATGACAATTTAAAATGACTTTTTTCATGTTAATATATATTAAAATGTAATTTATTCCTCAGAAAAAAGCTGAATTTTCAGCATCATTACTCCAGTCTTCAGTGTCACATGACTCTTCACAAATCACTCTAATATGAGGATTTCATGCTCCAAAAACATGTATGATTATTATCCATGTTGAAAACAGTTTTTTACATTTTTATTTCAGGATTCTTTGATGAATAGAAAGTTCAAAGAACAACATTTATTTAATTAGAATCTTTTCTAACATTATAAATGTCTTTACTGTAACTTTTTGATCAATGCAACTCATCCTTGGTGAATAGAAGTATTGATTTCTTATTTATTTCCCCCAAAAATAAAATACAAATTCTTACTGACCCCAAACTTTTTAAAGGGTAGTGTTTAATGTAACAAAAGCTTTCCATTTCAGATAAAAGCTGTTCTTTTGAACTTTCTATTCATCAAAGAATCCTGAAATAAAAATGTAAAAAACTGTTTTCAACATGGATAATAATCATACATGTTTTTGGAGCATAAAATCATCATATTAGAGTGATTTGTGAAGGATCATGTGACACTGAAGACTGGAGTAATGATGCTGAAAATTCAGCTTTTTTCAGAGGAATAAATTACATTTTAATATATATTAACATAAAAAAAGTCATTTTAAATTGTCATAATATTTCACAATATTACTGTGTTTTTTGTGTATTTTTTATCAAAAAATTGCAGCCTTGGTGAGCAGAAGAGACTTCTTTTAAAAACATAAAAAATCTTACCAACCTTAAACTTTTGACCGGATAGTGTGTGTGTATATATATATATATATATATCATGCGATATGTGTATATCATGTGATATATATGTGTATATCATATATATATATATATATATATATATATATATATATATATATATATATATATATATATATATATATATATATATATATACTGTATATATATATATATATATATATATATATATATATATATATATATATATATATATATATATATATATATATATATATATATATATATATATACAGTATATATAATATTAGGGCAAATCGATTAATCACATCCAAAATAAAAGTTTGTGTTTACATAATATATGTGGGTGCACTGTGTGTGTATATATATATATATATATATATATATATATATATATATATACAAAATAATTATACAGAGTGCACCCACATATATTACTTTTTTACTTTTATTTTGGATGCAATTAATCACGATTATTCGTTTGACAGCCCTAATATATATATATATCATTACTGACATTGTTATATATTGAGCACCGTTTTAATCTCTAAATGATAACATAACTCATCATTCCTCTCCTACAGTAATGCGATTGGCCCCCTCGTTGCTCTGTGGTTGATATATGACACCGCTTCTGTAGCGTCCAGTGCTCCTACACCAGTTTGGTTGCTCCTGTATGGTGGAGTGGGTATCTGTGCAGGACTCTGGATTTGGGGTCGGAGGGTCATACAAACCATGGGCAAAGACCTGACTCCCATCACTCCCTCCAGGTAACAAGCCTCATACATCCTGTGAGAAGAAACTGACGATAAGAGCGCTTATTTGTGGGATCAGACTTTATAGTTCTGGTTTTATCTCTGTGGTTCTCATAGGGCTTAAGAGCTGGTTCCCACTTTCTTATCTCTATTGACTTTGCAGTGCAAACAAACAGTTTAACAACTCTCCTTGTCTCGTGGAAATTCCCTCATCCAAAGCTGCAAAGAAAATTTGTCTTGTCTTTAGTGTTATGACATTTTGACAAAGCCACAGTAGTTTTTCCCATTTAAATGGTTCTGTGCTGTGTGTAAAGATGCTTATAGTGCTTATTATAATCATCATGTCTGTCTCGCAGTGGGTTTAGCATTGAGCTCGCCTCTGCGGTAACTGTGGTTGTCGCTTCCAACATTGGACTCCCGGTCAGCACTACTCATTGCAAGGTGAGTTGCTTACTAGATTAATCCCTACAGTTGTAATTCATAGTATTAAACGTTAAATTTTATTATCTTCTTTGTTTGTGTGTGCATGGGCAGGTTGGATCAGTGGTGTCAGTTGGTTGGCTCCGCTCCAGGAAGGCCGTTGATTGGCATCTGTTCCGGAATATCTTTATCGCTTGGTTTGTGACCGTGCCAATTTCTGGTCTCATCAGTGCTGCTATTATGGCACTCTTCTATTACGTTATACTGCCTCTGGTCTAATGTGTGACGTTAACCATTACTCCATGTAAATACTTAAACTCTTGAAAAGAAAAACGTACCATCGTTGTTTCAACTTGTCCCATCATATGTACTGTACATAGTAAATCAATGATTGTGGATGTTTGCGCATCTCTGTGATTTTTATTTTTATTTTTTTTATGTAAAAAGTGTGACATATATGTAGTATGAAAATGTTTATGTAGGTTTACTTGGGGCCTTACATATATTTTTTAAAGAAAAATATTAAGTTGGGCTAAAATTCTGTTTCAACTTTTAGCATTTTTTGGAAAATGACAATTTATACTGTAAGGCAATTGTTTATTTTTTAAATATATAAACTTGCATGACATCTGAAAAATCGTAATTCCTGCTGACATGTGCATGCTAATTTCCACCTGTAAATAAACTACAGTTTTTAACATAAATGATGCTGTCTTGTCATTCTATACTGTGAGAGACCTGTTTTTAATAAATAACAAATCATTAGAGTATGTATAAGTGAGTAATTGTTTAAAATGGTGAAAATTATTCAAAATCTTTACTTGAAATCCAATCAAACAAAACAAGGTTTATTACATTTGACAAGAAGACATAGAAGAATATTCAATCTGTGGACATTTACTTCTATTTTTCCCTGTTAAAATATCAAATACATAAAGACTGTACTGTATAGATTATAACTTGTGTATCTATCTTTTGCTATTGGAGATTGATTGCTGAACAAACTTTCAAATGGTTTAGGTACAATGCATTTCAATGAATGAGAACTTGCAGTCTGATATATTCTATTTGATATGCTTAACACATTAAAATAGAACCCTAACCCTATTTAAGAACAATTTCACTAGTGTTTCGCATTTACAAAAGTAAAGTCTTCTTCTTGAAATCTGTGCACACTGTGCTTTTCAATATGTTTCGTTTTTCATACCTCAGACAGGCTTATGTTGCCTTTTCAACAATTTTAACATGTTATCTTAGAGTATAATAATAAAAAGAATGGTTTAACAATGGTACTATCTTTATTTTAGGCTTACTAATGGTTCGATTTATACTTAGCAATTTCTTCTTAATTTGTGAAAAACATCTACACTAAATTGTTTCACCTTGTGAAAACGCATGACAGTTACAAAACTTGTAATTGGAGTTGTTAATATCTTACAAACTGTAATAACTCTTACGTCAGAAAGTGTTTTAGACTCGAGATATATCTGAAATGGTTTTTTTAGTCCTCCATGCCTTCGACTGAGAAAATTTGGTTAGCAAATAAAATGTTTTACTGCCAAATGAGAACAAAGGAAATGCATTTTACAATACATATGTAATGTTTTTCTCAATAAGTTTAAAGAAGACATCTCACCACAATGTTCTTTTTGTAATTTGAATCTGAAACTCTCACACATTTATTTTGTAATTACTCTGAAGACTTTTGGAAGCAGGTGTTTTTGATGGTTTTTGATACATTTTACAAAATAATTCAAAAGTGATCCTCTTGGACTGTGATAGGCTATAGTAACATTAAAGGTAATACCGGTAGGTCTTCTTGGGAAGTTTCATAGGCTACATCAAGTTTTCCTGTAAAGATCTTCAAAATAATAATAATAAAAAAATAAAAATAAAAAAAATATCAAAGAACTCCCACACACTATCATCAAAATTTTGATGAAGGTCATGAGACCAAAATTTTGATACTCACTGCAAGTACGGATAGTGTGATGGATAGTGTTTTATAACTCATTAAATTGAATCATTGGAAATAAAATTCATTAATCATTAATCAGTCATTAATTGTGTGTTTTGTTGAATTAAAAAAAAATGTCTAAAAAAAGTCCCTTTCCCATCCAGAAGAGGCAGCATTTTTCACATACTACACTCGGTATCGAGTGAACTCGGAAACGGAAGTTAGACCAAACTGCGTTTTGAAACTGTCGTGCGTGTTTCAGACGTATTTTGCACTTACGAATATAAAGAAAAAAGCTGAACTTTTCAAAGTGTGTTGTTATTGTCGTGTGCAAATTAAGTTTTTTTATTTGTATTTTTCCGTAACTTGAGACGTACATGAGTGCTGTGTAGTTAATTTAGTCGCCTGTCTCTCCGCTAGCACCGGGTGTGCTGGTTGATAAAGAAGATTTTCATTTTGAGCGCATTTACAGTAACAAGAAGTCATGGCGGATGTTACTGCGCGTAGTTTGCAGTATGAATACAAAGCCGTAAGTATCATATAAGAATTTTGATATACCTTTTAACTACTTTGATATGTTTCGTAGCTAAATATCATTATTAAGCGCGCTACTGCTGTTTGTTTTGGTGTGCGCGAGCTCTGAAAACTGTCAGAGTTTTAAAACCTAATGACCTTTACATAGATTTTATTTTTGGTCAATAAAATCACGATTACAGTATTATTAGTAGTAAATGTTTATTGTAGTTTTGACTTCCGTTACATAGTCTTTCAGCAGAACATGTAAGCGCGTGCTTGTGATGTTTACAAATGCAGCTCGCTAGGATTTGATACATAGTCTAGGTATGTGGACAACAAATTAAAACTCAACAAATAGACAAATGGATAGCATATGTGGACAGACCTGGGTACCCCTTTACAAAATAAAAAGAAAAAAGTAAATGTCAAGTATGAAGAATGTTACAACATTTTATAGTTCAGTAATCAGCACCTATTTTTGTCTCATTTCTAAGGTGAAAACAATAGAATTTAGTGTGACCGAAAACAAGTTGTTTTTTCACAAAAATGCTTATAACTTTCTCAATATTCAAGATATCTTAATGAAATTTTCTGTGGAGATGGGTTTCATATAGTTATTTGGATCTAACGTGGGTTTCATATAGTTATTTGGATTTTTACTTGATTTTAACACACATAAAGGCTGATTTGGCCTATCTTTTATAGTATTTTTCTGACGAGCAGTTGTTGAAAATACAAATAATTGAATGGAAAACAACGATCCAAGGAAAATTATATATCCTTAATTTAAAAGATGGATTTTGGTTGATTCATGCTATTTCCAGTTGTGTAAAAATATAGAGTTAACAATACTAACGCTGGTGGAGGAAAGAAAGTGGAGGAGACCACACAAAAGTTGAGTGTAGCCTACACGACGCGCTGCATTTTGACAGCTTTTCTACAGGTAACGTTCAGTGTCGGTAGTCATAAAAAAGTGAGGGAGTTTAAATGGCCACAAAATTTTGTACAGCACACCACAAACATATGTTTCATGTCTACCTTCCTCTGGAAAGTGTCCAAAGTGGGTAAAAATAATTTCTTGACAGTTGAAATTCGCCTTTCAGGAGGAAAATGCAGCCTGACTAGAAAAAAAATGAAAACAAATGTGCAGTCGAAACCCCTAATGATGTGATTGGCTAAAAATAATCAAGGATTCCCACAGCGAGTCAATGAAAACAGCGCATTTTAGGAGACCCGCTCAGAGTGATTCGGGAAAATCCGGCACAGAGATTTGGAACACAATGGCGGCCACTATTTATTGAAATGTCCACGTACCTACATAGTCATTGAGCTGATAATGAAGTGTTTGTTTCCTCCTCAGAACTCTAACTTGGTGTTGCAAGCGGACAGATCCCTTATCGACCGTACCCGCAGAGATGAGCCCACCGGAGAGGTGCTGTCCCTGGTAGGCAAACTGGATGGGACGAAGATGGGGAGACAGGAGCCAGAGAACCAAACCTCAGTTGCAGGAGGAGAAGAGATCAAAGTCAGTCTGATCAGAAACTCAGTGTTTGCTTGCTGTCATTCATTCTTCATTCAGTCTTTTAAACAAATATTATTCGTTGTATGATGCAGGAGGAGAAAGAGAGATGAGGACAGGCATGACATCAACAAGATGAAGGGCTTCACACTTCTGTCTGAGGGGATTGATGAGATGGTGGGCATCGTGTACAAGCCGAAGACCAAAGAGACCAGAGAAACATATGAAATCCTTCTCAGCTTCATTCAGGCAGCCCTTGGAGATCAGGTAAGATCACAGACTGTTTACATATGCTGTGAACATTTATTTCAAATGTAATTATTGTGGGATCTAGGCCTGCACGATTCTGGGAAAAATATGAATCACGATTTTTTAGGTTAGAATTGATATCACGATTTTTTCCTCATAAGTGTAATCAGGGTTCGTACAGTATTCTGTAAAATGAAATTCCAGGACTTTCAAGGACCTTTATAACCGCTTCCTGAATTGTCACTGCATTTGTAATTTTTAAATCTTTAAAACAAAATAAGAATAAATGGAATTACAAATAGGACAAATACATACAAAAATAGAACAAAGAAAAGCTGCAAATTAAATAAACAGTGTTTTAATAGTAGATCTGGTATACATTTGAATAAAGTAATCAAATGTGAAAAAAATTGCATATTCATTACTGTATAAATTAAATATAGATGGATATTTTTTGTAAAGTTTAAAAGGGTAGACTATTTAGTCTAGAGCAGTGAGTAATTTCTTTGTCCTTTGATTAATATGAAAACACAGCAGCAGTTTTATTAAACTCCTGCCCCTTTAAGACCGAACGCACGGACCCCATTTGAACATGGCTAGCTTACATTCACTTGAGATATATCCGACTTTGTTAACTAGTAAACTTTGTTTATTATATACGACTTTATTTTTACATAATTTTGTGTAAATAGCCTCTATGCATTAACCCTGATGACGTGTGTCCAAAAGAATCTCAGTCAGCGTCTCTACTTCCGGAAGCGCGTTCTGCAGGCAAAGTGTATAGCGGCAAAACTTTAATAAAATCCGTTTTCTCAGAAACGGAGACAACGATTATAGAAACGCTGATTCGCTAGTCGAATTACATACGATATGAGAGAATACTAACCCTCAAAGTTGTTGATGTAGCTCTAAAATATATAATTTAAATAACTTCTCTTTTTCACTCTTGTGTGACAGCTAACTGCCTCACAGTGTTGTTAACATCATTCACGTTAACCGCAGGACGTTTTTATAAACAGCAAGTGTAATTTGACACTATCTACACCTAACGCAAAACCGGCTTCTGACCATATCTGACGCAGCAACCGGATGTAAGTGGGCGTGCTGAGACAAACCCGGAAGCGATCGTGCATAGAGGCTATTCGTCCGTACAAGCGCAAGACGTGAAAGACAATTTAATTCAGTATTCTTGGATGTTTGCGTTCATTGAACTTCTTGACCTGCAAACGCCCAGTAGCAGCTAATAATGTAGACTCACTGTGTTCCAGACGGCTGTAAATTTCTACTCAGTGTTTCAGACAGGTAGAAAGAGTCATTTCGAATATATAATGCATACATCTCAACAACTATAAGCTGGGTTGGTTTGGAAGCGCAAGAGGACGAGGCAAAGATGACACGAATATAGATGCAATGACCGTTAAGTGTTTATTTAAAGAATTTGCGGGAAACGGTCTAGTGTCCGGAATACTGTGATGTCCGGAAAACAGTGAGTCTACGTTAGAGAACCTCTCGTTATACATAAATCAGGTAACAGGTCATGTTTTACTTTACTTACATGTACGATTTAGTTTTCATCCAAATAACACGTGACGTGAACAACCAGCAGCATTCAACAGAAGTGCGCTCTCTCTCGTCAGTTAACGACGTTAATAATAAGCTAGATTACTCGTTTTAATTTTCTTTGCCATTGACATCCAACTGAACTACAAACTTTCCACTGATGTCTGTTTAAATGGATGTGCTCTGACCAGCTCGCGTGCTCTGTGCCGTTGCGCGTTTCTAGTGCTCGCGCACCACAGTTTCCACTAATAAGACGCATTTACTTCATAGACAGCCTTCTGTTTTTATCCCCATTCTACTTTCTGTTATGAGTGTTTCTTAGTCTGGACACACACACACACACTGTTGTAGGCTATACACGCTTCAAAATAAAGGCCGATTTTTTTATTTTTAAATCGAAGTCATTTAAAAAATAAATCGTGAACAGGGTGAATCGAGAATCGCGATTTTATAACGATTATATTTTGTCGGATCTACTGAGGGATGCTTTCTTATTAACATTCTTTCTGATAGTTATTTTCATGCTTTGTTGGGATGCACTGATCATGATTTTTCATGGCTGATTTCAAACTACTGGATGATGTTTTTCTTTGAGCAAATTTATATGTTGTTTATCTGCTCTATTACAGGGCAAATTGGCCTTAAACAAAAAATAGTTGTAACTATTTGAAATTAGAGGCAATCAAATCAGTATGAAATCAAGATCAAAAATCAAATCAAGAATGGATTAAAGGCCTTTTTCTTGCCATCGCAGGAAAAAAAGCCTATTAAAATATTTAAAATGTAATTATCTTAATATGAATCGATGTGAACAGTGGATATTGGGTTAATGTACCAGATCATAAATTGCTGCTCTGTCTCTCCACTAAGCCAAGGGATATCCTGTGTGGCGCTGCAGACGAGGTGTTGGCCGTGCTGAAGAATGACAAGATGAGAGACAAAGAGAGGAGGAGGGAGGTGGAACAGTTGCTGGGGCCTACGGATGACACACGCTACCATGTCCTGGTGAACCTGGGCAAGAAGATCTCTGATTATGGCGGAGACAAAGAGCTTCAGAATATGGGTAAATATTTTTAGTCCAACATTAGTCCAAATTCCCCTCATCATGATGTTCAAGCCTGTTCACTTTTCATCTTTTCTTTTTGCAGATGACAACATTGATGAAACCTATGGAGTCAATGTGCAATTTGAATCAGATGAGGAGGTGAGCTTCTACATGCTGGTTGTTTGTGGTCAGATTGTGTTTTTTGGCTCTCGATGTGACATTAAATGTGCATTTTGTTCAACTGCAGGAGGGCGATGAGGATCAGTATGGAGAGGTTCGAGATGAAGGCTCTGATGACAGCGAGGGAGAGGAGGCAGATGAAACCAGTACTCTGACTGCTAATGTAAGTCACATGTCATCATAGAGCAGTGGGTCTCAACCAGGGGTCAAAAAATCTGTCAAAAAATATAGTATATAGAGTTAAACAACCAGCCTAACATGCTCTCTTCTCCATAGCTGGGCAACACGGGTGACTGTAATGATGACCAAAAAGAAAGATCTTCACCCATCGAGACATCGATGCCTTCTGGCTTCAGCGACAGCTCAGCCGCTTCTAGACGATGCCATAGTTTCTCAGAAGAAAGCGCGATGAAGTCTTGGAGATCCTTAAGTAAGAAGTGCTTAGAAATGCTCATGTCCTTGGAGACTAAGATTTTTTGTGTGGCTGATTTATTCCTTTCTTTGGTTAGACTGCCAGTGATGACAGAGAGTGTGAGAACCAGTTGGTGCTGCTTTTGGGCTTCAACACATTCGACTTCATCAAGGTCCTCCGGCAGCACAGACGAATGAGTAAGTAGATCACAATAGCCAGGACTGTGTTGGATTAAATTGATTGTGATTTCAGAGAATATGGCAGCATAATGACTTCTTGGTAGTGGTTTAAAGATTTACAAGGTTTTTAGAAATATTGTTTCATGTTGCTTTTTTTTCTCCCTTGCCATAACCAGTCCTCTACTGCACCATGTTGGCCAGTGCTCAAAGTGAGGCTGAGAAAGAAAAGATCATGAATAAAATGGAAGCTGATCAGGATCTTTCCAAAGTTCTTTACCAACTGCAGGAGACTGAGAAAGAGGACATCATCAGGGTCTGGTATTTCCCTCCTTTTTTAGTTGGTTTAGCCGAGTGTGAGGTTTTCTTTAAATTTTAGCTGTTCAAAAAGAATATCCATCTGTAAGCTTATGGTCGTTTGTTTTCTTGCAGGAGGAGCGATCTCGCCGTGAGAGAGTGAGAAAGTCTCGTGTGGGATGATCTGGAGTCTATGGATATTGATCACGGAGAGGTAAATGTCACTTGAAACTACATCATCTTCAAGACTAAATTTACAATGTTCATGCTAAATTCTTTTTCTTTGATCTTTGTCTCTTAGCCTGTGGCCTCAAAACAATTACTAGATCTGGAAGATCTGGCCTTCTCTCAAGGCAGTCACTTCATGGCCAACAAGCGTTGCCAACTGCCCGACGGCTCCTTCCGCAAACAGAGGAAGGGCTATGAGGAGGTCCATGTCCCTGCTCTCAAACCCAAACCTTTTGGTGATGATGAGGTATTTTTTATTTATTATTATAATAATATTATTATTATTATTTTGTGAGACCTTTCTTTAAAGGGATACTCCACCCAAAAATTTAAAATTGTCATAATTTACTCACCCTCAGGTTGTTTGCAAACCTGTTTAAAATAATTTCTTCTGCTGAACAGAAAGATATTTTGAAAGATCGACTTGAACTTTGGCACCATTGACTTCCATAGTATTTTTTTTCTACTATGGAAGTCAATGGTGCCAAACAACTGTTTTCAATCGTTCTTTAAACTATCTTCCTTTGTGTTCATCTGAAGAAAGAAACTCATACAGGTTTGCAACAACTTGAGTAAATGATGACATAATTTTTGGATGGAGTGTCCCTTTAAGTGAGGCTAAATTGTTTGTTCAGGAAGGGATGTTTGGTGGTTTGGTTATTACATCAAATTGCCACAAAAGAGTATACTACCATTCAATGTTTTGGGGTCAGTTTAATGTTTTGGGTCAGTAAGTCTAAAAAATGCTGACCAATTCTGCATTTATTTGATTATAAATAGAGTAACAACACAAACATTGTGAAATACTATTACAATTTAAAAGAACTCCACTATTTTAATATTTCCTATGATGCAAAGCTGAATTTTCAGCAGCCATTACTCCAGTCTTCATTGTGATCCTGTTCAACTCTAATATGCTGATTTAATGCTCAAGAAACTTTTCTTATCAATTTTGAAAACAGTTATGATATTAATATTGACAGTTATGAAAACTTAATATTGACATTTTTCAGGATTCTTTGATGAATATTAAGTTTAAAAGAAGAGCATTTATTTCAAATAGAAATATTTTGTAATGTTGCAAGTGTCTTTACGGTCACATTGGATCAAATGCATCATTGCTGAATAAAAGTATTTATTTCTTTTAAAAAAAATCTTACTGACACCATTCTTTTGAATGGTTGTGTTATGAAGCCTTTAAAAAAATATATTGTTGATTTGCTCTATATATTTTTATTAGTCTCTCACAAGGTTTTCCTCATTTTTCTTACAGACATTGATCGCTATTGAGAAGCTGCCCAAATATGCTCAAGCTGGATTTGAAGGATTCAAAACCCTGAACCGCATACAGAGTAAACTCTTCAAAACCACCATGGAAACAGATGAGAACCTACTAGTTTGCGCTCCAACGGTATGTCCACTGAAAAAGGCGCAACAGTCCAGGCGCTGACTAAAAATAAACATTACAATTAAAAATTGACATACGATGCAGTATAGAAATTGATAAACTTGAGTTTTATGTTTAACTTCAATATTTGACCTTAAGGATTTTGTTTTTCATCTTATTGACCTGTAGGGTGCTGGAAAAACTAATGTTGCTCTCATGGCAATGCTCAAGAAATCGGAAAGCATATTAACATGGATGGCACCATCAATGTTGATGAGTTTAAAATCATCTACATCGCTCCCATGCGCTCACTGGTACAGGAGATGGTGGGCAGTTTTGGCAAGGTAGGAGTACCAAACATGATGGAGAGAAAACAAGACCCTTTTCCCCATAATTTCCTGTAATTTCTCTGCTTAATCTTGAATAATAATAATACTTGAAGAATGTGTTTCTTTTCAATTAGTACCTCTAATTAGTTACAATTTAACATAAAAAAACATTCTACAATTTATAAACTGTGATACAGTATTAAATGTCCCTACAACATTTGTTGCTCCATCTGCAGCGCTTGGCAAGTTATGGCATCACTGTTTCTGAGCTGACCGGAGATCATCAACTATGTAAGGAGGAAATAAACGCCACCCAGATTATAGTGTGTACCCCAGAGAAATGGGACATCATCACCCGGAAAGGAGGGGAGCGCACATATACGCAGCTTGTGCGCCTTGTGATTATTGTAAGTAGTATAATCTAGTAGTCCCAGATTGCCCTTTTCAAATTTTTTTCATGTTTTTCCAAAATAACGTGTTTGGTCATGCAGGATGAGATCCACTTGCTGCATGATGACCGTGGCCCTGTCCTGGAGTCCCTGATTGCTCGAACCATCCGCAATGTGGAGCTGACACAGGAAGATGTGAGGCTCATCGGCCTCAGTGCCACACTGCCCAACTACGAGGATGTGGCGACCTGTCTTCGTGTCTGATTCATCAAAGGGACTCTACTATTTCGACAACAGGTGAGAATGAGACTGCTGTGAATAAATGAGGAAATAGTCTTCTGTCTTTGTATAATAAAGTACATATATTGGCCGTTTTTCTTTTTTAGTTTCCGACCGGTGCCTCTTGAACAAACCTATGTAGGAATTACAGAGAAGAAGGCCATCAAGCGCTTTCAGATTATGAATGAGATTGTCTATGAGAAGATCATGGAACATGCTGGAAGAATCAGGTGAAACTGAGCACAATAAATGGATTCATTTTATCTCCTGAATTCTACAGTTTGTTCAGTCACTAACACTCTCTTCTCCTTTCTAAACATTTATTTGTCTGTTTTTCCCAGGTGTTGGTGTTTGTGCACTCAAGAAAGGAGACAGGAAAGACGGCCCGTGCGATCAGGGACATGTGTTTGGAGAAAGGACACTCTGGGGTTGTTCCTGAGAGAAGGTTCGGCCTCCACTGAGGTTTTGAGGACTGAAGCCGAACAGTGCAAGGTCAGCTCACAACTACCATAAACACACAGCCTCAAACTGATGTAAACTTGAAACATCATTCACTGCAAAATCTGCAGATTAGTTTATTAAACATCTAGTGGAACCTAGTGGTACCAAACTGAATGACAATAAATCATTATAGTTTAATTATAACAAAAATAAATGATCATTTAAAATATTATAAACTTGAATCAATTGTTGTGGTTTAAATTATAATTGCAAAAATGTTTTTTTTTTAAATTATTATTATTAATTGCCCATTTCAAATATTCCTCTTATCTGCTGTTATTTGATAAACAGGTAGTCCACCCCAAGTTTACACCATTTATTTTTGGCAAATATTATGTCTAGCAGCTAATCGTGCAGTATTTTATTTTGTTTTGTTGATTTTTCATAAAATGTGTGCAATTAAAAGTCCCCAGATTTCCTCACGTCCTTGTCTTAAGGCCGCATTTATATTATGGTTCAAGTGACTCGATTTCGAAAAAGAAAATTTTAATTTCTCCCTCCATGTGGCACAAATCAGAAATGACCCACGAATATGTAAGCAGGAAAAGAAGCACATGAATTCTGATATTCTCAGATCTGTTTCAGGCCTCAATCATATGTGGTTTGTTCGCCAAGTATATACTGTAAAATGCTGTTTTACATCATCATTTATATCATTGGATATGAGTCACTTTTAAAAGATGTAAGCTGGTTGTGAAAAAAATATAATCAATAAATCTGGAATTGGGCATCAAGATCTGTTATATAAATGCGGCTGAACACACATTAATTATAGAATAGTTTTCTTAAAATGTGGTTACTTTCTGTTGACAGAACCTGGAGACTGAAGGATCTGTTGCCGTATGGTTTTGCTATTCACCATGCTGGAAATGACCAGAGTGGACAGAACGCTGGTTGAGGATCTGTTTGCAGACCGCCACATCCAGGTTAGTGCATAACATTCAAAACATTCTGGATTGTTTCATATTCTAAAATACAGAAGATGAACCATAAATGTGTTTTGTAGGTGTTGGTGTCCACAGCCACTCTGGCCTGGGGTGTGAACTTGCCAGCACACACTGTCATAATCAAAGGCACACAGGTGTACAGCCCAGAGAAAGGCAGATGGACAGAGCTGGGGGCCCTGGACATCCTACAGGTCTGTAGTATGTCCACACATACTTTGTGTTTTGAGTAAGTTAAATAGACCATGAGTAACAACTTGATTCTCTCTTAACTTTGTGACGCAGATGCTGGGTCGTGCTGGCAGGCCGCAGTATGACTCTAAAGGAGAGGGTATTCTGATCACTTCTCATGGAGAGCTGCAGTATTACCTGTCTCTGCTCAATCAGCAGCTGCCCACTCGAGAGCCAGATGGTGGCCAAACTACCGGACATGCTCAATGCAGAGGTAGTGTTGGGCAACGTGCAGAGTGCCAAGGTAAGTCTGAATGTCCTTTTGTTTTCTAGATTGGATATTTTATTGAGTGTTCCAATAAAGGAGGTTTAACTTGGGTTTCTCTGTGTGACTGAATGAATGTCAAATGTGATTTATATAAAGACAACACAATTACAATAAAAATTAAAAAAGCTTTTATATTGTCATTTTGTTGAAGCAAATTAAAATATTTTTTAAAATTGATTTGTTTTATTACTTTTTTGCCCATCCTAATATTAGTATTTGTTTCCAGAATATAAAAGGGCTTTTATATTGTTGGTTTACTCTAGCATATTGATTAAACAGTAACGTGTGATTATACTGAAATTACATAGTTTTGCACATGCCTAATATTAGTATTTTTCTGTAAGCTCAGCATCTGTTGCAGGCTTTGATCTGTTTTGTTACTGTTTTCAGGATGCTGTAAATTGGCTGGGTTACACATACCTGTATGTACGCATGTTGCGAAACCCCACTCTATATGGCGTCTCCCATGATGACCGCAACATTGACCCACTGCTGGAGCGACGCAGGTTGGACCTGGTGCACACGGCAGCCACTGTCCTGGAGAAGAACAACTTGGTCAAATACGACAAGAGATCTGGCAGCTTTCAGGTACACACAGTTTGTCATATTAACCCCCTTTCTAAATGGGCACTTCCAGATGATTAATATGATCAATGCTGAGATTGTACCTGCTTTAAATCTCAAACCTAGGATAATTGTAGAGATTGACCGATGTCGGAAAGGCTTAATAACACGAACATTATCATTTTTTGGGAAGTTGCCAGGTAGTCGTCTTCAAAAAGTTAGCAGGCAGAGGGGGGCTGGTAATCTGCTTGCTGTAAGAGGCAATGCCACGATGTTCCACAACAACGCTGCCCACAGATGGGCCTTTTAGCGGCCTAATTTGCAGCACAATCGGCCGATGCTGATTCATTAAGAAATTACACAAATCGGCCCAATCAATCAGTCGATAATTGATTTCAGCGGGTCTGCCTGAACACATCAATTAAACTTTTAAATGACAGCAACAGATGTGGTTAAAATGATGTCTTATGTGTTCCTTTGTAGGTGACAGACCTGGGCCGCATCGCAAGCCATTTTTACATCACCCATGAGTCCATAATGACCTACAACCAGCTGCTGAAGCCCACACTGAGTGAGATCGAGCTCTTCAGGGTGTTCTCGCTGTCCTCTGAGTTCAGAAACATTAATGTCAGAGAGGTACGTGCCTTGTCTAAACAAACCTAAAACATCTGAACAAACTTATACCTCTTGAATCCTAAAGACAGGATAAAGTGGAAAATGACGGCACTAACAAACATGGTTTTTACAATTTGATTTGATTGATAGGAAGAAAAACTTGAGCTTCAGAAACTACTTGAGAGAGTCCCTATTCCAGTGAAGGAAAGCATTGAAGAGCCCAGTGCAAAGGTAAATGCGTGTAGAACTTATATGTTATAGAATATTCAATTGTATGATTGCCTCTTAAATGGAATGTTATGTCTTTCTCAGATTAATGTGCTGCTGCAGGCATATATCTCTCAGCTTAAACTGGAGGGCTTCGACTCTCATGGCTGACATGGTCTATGTGACACAGGTGAGTGTTTGGGGAAACAATGTTTTGTAAAATTCTAAGCGGACATTTTTATTTTTAAATCACTGATTTTAACATTATGTTTGATCCTACAGAGTGCTGGCAGGCTGATGAGGGCCATCTTTGAGATTGTTTTGAGCAGAGGCTGGGCCCAACTTACCGACAAGAGCTATGAACCTCTGCAAGACTGATCGAACAAAAGAATGTGAGTTTTCATGGTGTTGCCAAGCATAAATGTATTGTTTGTCTTGCAGTCTGATGTTTGAGCTATTGGCTTTTTACCATCAAGGTGGCAGTCGATGTCTCCCTTGGCGTCAGTTCCGCAAGCTTCCAGAGGAGGTCATCAAAAAGATTGAGAAGAAAACTTCCCCTTTGAGCGCCTCTATGACCTAAACCACAATGAAATTGGTGAATAGTGGCTAATACACTAATACTCAAACATTTTCTCTATACCCAAATGCCATTTTAAATCATTTTCTCATGATCTGAAATTCTTAACTGTTTTAGGTGAGTTGATTCGCATGCCAAAGATGGGGAAAACCATTCATAAGTATGTCCATCAGTTCCCTAAACTGGACCTGGCAGTTCATCTGCAGCCTATCACACGCTCCACTCTGAAAGTGGAACTCACAATCACACCAGACTTCCAGTGGGATGACAAGGTTAGTCCAAAAAAGGATCAATAAACTGACTAAATGGCAATAATTTTATTGTTATTATTACGAGAATAAAGATTGTGTGTAGATTTAATAGTAATGGATTTATAGCAATAATATGTATATACATGCACACACTAAATGTTGGCTTCTTCCAGATACATGGCTCATCTGAGGCCTTCTGGATCTTAGTGGAGGATGTGGACAAGTGAGGTCGTCCTTCACCATGAGTACTTCCTCCTGAAGGCCAAGTGACGCTCAGGACGAACATCTTGTGACTTTCTTTGTGCCCGTGGTTTGAGCCGCTGCCACCGCAATACTTCATTCGCATAGCTTCAGGCCGCTGGCTATGTATGTTTTTATTTATACTTTGCTGACTGCATAAAATATTACTAAACCATATTGCCTATCTAATTTACTGTGGCTTTGATATAACGACCATAATCCATTGTACTATTTGGAAGTAAAATGTGTGATAAAATGATATTGCAGTAGTCCAGAATGTTTTTCATGTTCCAATTTTTTCTGAAGCATGTGAGACGCAGCTCCCGGTTTCATTTCGTCATCTAATCCTGCCTGAGAAATATCCTCCTCCTATCTGAGCTGCTGGACCTGCAGCCTTTGCCCGTGTCCGCTCTGAGAAATGCAGCCTTTGAGAGCCTCTACCAGAAGTTTCCCTTTTCGAACCACAATCCAGACCCAAGGTGCCTGCCCTTCGTAAACCTTCCAACATGCTATCATACTTGTTTTGAACTTCCTTCTAAATGGAACTGTTCTTTCAGGTGTTTCAATGCCGTGTACAACAGCGACGACAACGTCTTGTTGGTGCCCCCACGGGCAGCGGAAAGACCATATGTGCGGAGTTTGCTTATTCTTAGGATGCTCCTACACAACTCAGAAGGCCGCTGTGTATACATTACACCCATGGAGGCTCTGGCCGAACAGGTACAGCCACAATATTTGCCTTTATGAAAAAATACAATCATGTAAAATTGTCTATAGTTCAAATTGATGAAACAAGGATGTGAATGTCATGATTCAGACATTATTTTTTTGTGTAGGTCTTTATTGACTGGCACCAGAAGTTTCAGGATACTTTGATATAAGAAGGTTGTCTTACCACTGGTGAGACCAGCACCGACCTAAAGCTGCTGGGTAAAGGTGACATCATAGTCAGCACCCCAGACAAGTGGGATATTCTTTCCCGTCGCTGGAAACAGAGGAAGAATGTGCAGAACGTTAGCCTCTTCATAATAGACGAGGTTCATCTCATTGGAGGTGACAACGGAGTAAAGTGTTTTTTTTATCCTAATTTCCTAACACCAAGAAATGAGCTGTTAGTTTCTAGAGATCATTGTTTTGGTTGTTTCAATCCATTATTTCCTATTTTATATCTCTTGTAGCCTGTGTTGGAGGTGATTTGCTCCAGAATGAGGTACATCTCCTCTCAGATCCAGCGGCCTGATCCGAATCGTGGCCCTCAGCTCCTCTCTGTCCAATGCTAAAGATGTGGCCCACTGGCTTGGCTGCAGCACCACAGCCACTTTCAACTTCCATCCCAATGTCAGGCCAGTTCCTCTGGGAGCTTCACATCCAGGTCAGTCTAAAGCTCTGTAACTTAATTGCATCTACATGTACAATCCGTTCCCTGTTTTGTTTCATCCACTTGACTACTTTTCCCCTTCCTCAGGGTTTCAACGTGAGTCACACAGCAGCACTCGTCTGCTGTCCATGGCAAAACCTGTGTATCACGCCATAATGAAACACTCTCCATCCAAGCCAGTGCTGGTATTTGTGCCATCAAGACGCCAGACTCGTCTAACCGCTATTGATATCCTCACCTTCTGTGCTGCTGATGTGGTGCCACAAAGGTGCTGGGAAGATCTATATCACATCCATACACTAAATACACTCTTCCCATCGGGCATTTCATCTTCAACCTTCTTTTTGTCCCTGCAGGTTCTTACACTCAACCGAGAAGGATCTGGCTCCATTCATGGAGAATCTCGGTGATGCTACACTAAGGAGACCCTCTCTAACGGGGTGGGGTACCTTCACGAGGGCCTTTCACCTACAGAGCGCAGGATTGTGGAGCATCTCTTCATTTCTGGTACGACACATGAAAAAAGTTACTTACGTTTTTTTTAAGTTCGTTTTTAACTTTTTATCTGAGTTAGTTTTGACTCTAGTACTTCTGTAATCTCTCACAGACATTTGGGACAGAATTTTGGTTTAAACATGAATATTCACACCTATTTATGAAGGAATTCAGCATGAAAAATGTATCCTCTTTACTTTGAAGTGACAGCTTATGCAAGCAAAAATAAATTTAGTTTGAAAACATTCCAAAAATGTTTTTTAATGTTAGTTAGAAAATGAATAGGTTTTTAAAATGTGGGCTTTTTTAGCAGTCTTGAGCTATCAATTAAATTAAATCCAATTAAGAGGTAATACTGGTAGTTCTCAGATTATATATTCTATTAAATTTCAAGTAATTATGAAATAAAATTTCTCATATTGATTATTCATTTTTTACATCACTTGCTTAGCTGTAGTTCATGTATAAATTTCAAAGAATGTATCTTTTTTTAATGAAACGGGTAATTGTACACAACAACATCCCAAAGATTTTGCACATTCACTCATTAATTAGAAGTTAATCAGATAAATTTAATCTTGAATAAATAATTACTATTGTACAGTAAAATGTACTTCTAGTAGTAGTAATAATAATATAGTTTATTAAGAAAGCAGAAAACTCAAAGGTCTTCATTTCAACCTGCCAAAATAAAGGTTCGGTGTAACTTAAAGAAATTATGAAAGAAATATTACCATTGCACAGTAGAATATTTTATGAGGTTAATCGAAAATGATTGATTAAGATGTGTCTGAGCTAAAAGAAGTGTTCCCACCCCTCTGCTCTCTCATGCCAGGTGCCATTCAGGTGATGGTGGCATCTTCGCTCTCTCTGCTGGGGCACTAACATTTCTGCCCACCTGGTGATTGTCATGGACACGCAGTACTACAATGGTAAAATCCATGCGTAAGTATTTTTTCATCCTTAGTAGCCTCAAATGACTGATGTCATCACCAATTTTTGCACAGTGCATGTGGATTGCTAATATATCATCTTCTCTGTATTAGGTATGTGGACTACCCAATCTATGATGTGCTCCAGATGGTAGGGAAAGGCAATCGTCCTCTTCAGGACGACTGAGGGTCGCTGTGTCATCATGTGTCAAGGGTCCAAAAAGGTAAAGCTGACACTAAACCACACATTTTCTTGACTCAAGATCAGTTAGTCTCAAGCGTGATTGATTGGCTCTTAATTTTTAACATCCTTGTTCTTTAGGACTTCTTCAAAAAGTTCCTTCTACGAGCCTCTGCCTGTCGAGTCTCACCTGGACCACTGTCTTCATGATCATTTCAATGCTGAGATCGTCACCAAAACGGTGGAGAACAAGCAGGACGCTGTGGACTACTTGACATGGACGTTTCTGTACCGTCGCACTGACCCAAAACCCCAACTACTACAACCTGCAGGGTGAGGAATCACAGTACCTTGTAATGCCTACACATCTTCACTACTGCAGCACACATGACTTGACATTCAAAATCAAGACTTCACGCTGCAGAATTTACTATTTGTGACATCAGGAGAGCATGAAATATTCAACTTCATCTGTGTATTTGAAGGACTTTTGAATGCATCAGAGACTTAAATCTCTTCATGTTGCAGGTATGTCGCATCGTCACCTGTCGGATCATCTGTCTGAGCTGGTGGAAACACCTTGCAGGATCTGGAACAGTCCAAGTGCATCAGCATCGAGGATGAGATGGATGTGGCACCTCTGAATCTGGGCATGATTGCTGCCTACTATTATATCAACTACACAACCATCGGTGAGGACCTTCTCTGTTTAACACAGTCGCGATGGAACTGGAGTAGCAACAGAACTTTTCTTCTGTATAAGTATCAGCAGTGGTCAATCAAAGTGAGGGTTGGGAAATTGATTTTGTCAATCCAGCTAGCGTCCACACAGCTAACATCTTAACTAGGGATGGGCATTTTTCTAAAATATTGCATTCGAATATTCTGGCTCATAAAAATCGAATATTCGAATATTCGTTTATTTAAATTATGTTTAACGAAAAAGACGTTATTTTTAAGGTTTTTTTTTTTTTTACGTTTTTGTCACCATTTCTGGACAAGCTTACAATTAGGCAATACACAACAAGCTTACAATAGTAATTAAAGTTTTCTTTTAGTTGAAAACATTAAACCGTAGGCCTATGAGTAAACAAAATATTAATAAAAGCATTATTAAAAGCACGCTCAAGCAGCGCGAGCGGAAAAAAACCCCAATAAAGCAGATTGCGTCAGATATCGTACAGAACGTACACCTATACACACACGAGTCACCAAATGACTGATTATCGTCTTTATATTGTTTCACGTTTATGTTGAGAAAAACAATAATATCTAACGTTACATGCAGGGGCGGCGCTGACAGACGTTTCAGAGACACAAAGAGAACGGTGTTTCTAACAGCACTTTGCATTTTCTGTTCTTAAACCGGTCTCCCCCAACGAAACTTAAAATAAGTGTCTCAAAATCATTTTGCTATTAGATAAGTTAACATCTTTGATCACGCGGGGTCCAGCTGCGCTTACCTGCAGTTGTGATGCAATGATGAACAGCTGTCTTTCCTCACTTAACTGTTTGGATTTCATGTGATTTCTCATGGTGATGATATCATAACTCAGATTAATTAATTCATTTGATCAAAATTAATTCCGTTTAGTAAGATCCTTTTCAAGTAACGTTAATTCTAAACTTCGCGTGGCAGACGACAACATTATATGATCAAATACAGACAACTTGTTAACACACTCCACAGCGCCATCCAGTGCATTTAATTGTAACTGCGAGTTAGTTCTTTAGGATTTATCATGGACTCACTGCATTTACGGCCAGCAAAGCAACGTATTCAAAATTCGAATAGTATTTTATTTTTCGAATAATAATTACATATCGAATATTCGAAAAATTCTGAATATTCTGTGCACATCCCTAATCTTAACCTGTTGTAACTTCTCCATGTTGTATACGCAAAATAGAAAAACATGCTATAAGAGAAGTGCTAATTTAATGTCACTGATTTCGACTTTCTAAAACTCTTAACCAAATGTGGTTGCTGAAATGTGCTGCTTAAAGAGTAGTTCACTTTCGCAAAAGTTTGCTGATAATTTACTTACCCCATGTATCCAAGATGTTCCATGTCTTCCTTTCTTCAGTTTGAAAAGAAATTAAGGTTTTCGATGAAAACATCCAGGATTTTTCTCCATATAATGGACTTCCATGGGAGCTATACGGTCCAGCTCCAAAAGACGTTAATAACAGTTTCACATGCAGCTCCAAATGTCTTTAAACAACACCATATTCAATGAATAAGGGTTATGCGAAATGATGGGTTATTTCAAAACTTATTCCAAAACTGTAACTTTTCTAAGGACAAATGGTAGCTCTTATTCTGGAGGGTCGTTGTAACGTCACGTGAATATGTAATTACGGTCAAAGGTCACGGGTAACGTAGCTGGAAATACAGAGTCAGTAAGTTGAACACATAGGTTGAACGTGCAAACTAACTCAAACGCCGTTTACAAAAAAAAAAAAAGGAATTAAAAGGTAAAATAACGATGTCGGACGATTTTGATTCTGTACTTCCGACTACGTCCGCCCGTGACCTTTTGAACGTAATTACATATTACGTGACGTTACAAACGCGCCTCCAGAATAGAGCTAGGCTACAATTTGTCCTTAGAAAAGTTAGTTTTTGGAATAAGTTTTGAAATAACCCATCGTTTCGCATGATAAGACCCTTATTCATTGTCTGGTGTCATTTAAAGACATTTGAAGCTGCATCTGAAACTGTTATTAACGATCTTTTGGAGCTTGGACCGTCTGGTTCCCATGGAAGTCCATTATATGGAGAAAAATCCTGGAATGTTTTCATCAAAAACCTTAATTTCTTTTCGACTAGGAAAGAAAGACATGGACATCTTGGATGACATGGGGTGAGTAAATTATCAGCAAAAGTTTTTTCAAAAGTGAACTAATCCTTTAATTGTCTAGCCATGTCCGCCTTGACTGATATCTGTTTGTCCTCGCTCCAGAGCTGTTCAGTATGTCCCTAAATGCCAAGACAAAGGTCCGTGGCCTCATCGAGATCATCTCCAATGCTGCGGAGTATAAAAACATTCCCATCAGGCATCACGAAGACACCCTCCTGCGGCAGGTAAATAAAACTTTCCATTATATGAATGTAATGTTAACTCTCAGAACAAGCAGACTGCATCAGATCTCTAACCACTCTTTGATTTTTGCAGCTGGCTCAGAAAGTGCCTCATAAACTGAACAACCCAAGTTCAACGACCCTCATGTGAAGACCAACCTGCTGCTTCAGGCTCATCTGTCCCGCATGCAGCTGAGCGCAGAGCTCCAGTCAGATACTGAAGACATCCTCAGCAAGGTGAGGGGAACTCTTTCAAAGCTCAAAAAGACAACACATGCAAATTAGGATTCAGAAATATTTGATTAATAGGAAGTTTAAAAGAATAGCATTTAGAAATCTTTTTGTTTCATAAGTCCTCCTGCTCTTCTCCTGCCTGTATTTTTAGGCGGTGAGGCTGATCCAGGCGTGTGTGGACGTGCTCTCCAGCAACGGCTGGTTGAGTCCAGCGCTGGCTGCCATGGAGCTGGCTCAGATGGTCACACAAGCCATGTGGTCTAAAGACTCTTACCTCAAACAACTACCCCACTTCACTTCTGAACACATCAAGCGCTGCACAGACAAGGTGAGATTTGGATCTGAGCGAGTTAATCTGTGAACATCATCTTTTGGTTGTGTCTCAACTCTTTTGTTGATGCATTTAGGGTGTGGAGAGCATCTTTGACATCATGGAGATGGAAGATGAGGACCGCACTGGTCTTCTGCAGCTTTCAGATATACAAATGGCTGACGTGGCACGATTCTGTAACCGCTATCCCAACATCGAGCTCTCGGATCGAAAGTGGCTGACAAGGACGACATCAAGAGGTATGAGCTGAAATCAAAAACCAAAGGCCCTCAATTGAAAACCTACAATCTTGTGTGGTTGTACTAGGGATGTGCACGAATATTCGAATTTTCGAATATTCAATATGTAATTATTATTCGAAAATTAAATACTATTCGAATTTTGAATAGGTTGCTTTGCTGGCCGTAAATGCATAACCTGACTCCGCCAGATGGATTTGCTCCGCATATCCATCTGGAAACCTTCCGTTGAAGTAGTTTTGGAAAGGGGCGAAAATACTGGTTAGCTGATTGGCATGATAGACGGGCCAAATCAACCAATCAGAGCAACTCTTGCCGAAACCGGGAGAATAGCAAAAACATCTTTTCCTCTGAGAAAAGCCTCCAGAGCAGTGTTTTGCTCTTCTTTCAGTGTGGAAATACTCTGTAATTCCGATAAAACTTGCTCGATAGCCACGCTGATGCTAGTTTCATCCGCTGAAGCCGCCATGTGACTCTGGACTTAACTGCCCGCTTCTCGTTGCGTCACACCTCAACCCGCCTCAAAGCCAACGCTGATTGGACGTCGTCGGTGAACTGCTCCCAAATTTTCTTTAACGGAAAGTATCCAGACTGATCTGCGAGTGAAATCTTGAAAGCTCGCGAGATCAGGATGGTCTCACGAGGCTAGTAAATGCAGTGATATATTCTAAGAACTAACTCGCAGTTACAATTAAATGCACTGGATGGCGCTGTGGAGTGTGTTAACAAGTTGTCTGTATTTGATCACATAATGTTGTCGTCTGCCTCGCGAAGTTTGGAATTAACGTTTCTTGAAAAGGCTCTTACTAAACAGAATTACTTTTGATCAAATTAATTAATTAATCTGAGTTATGATATCATCACCATGAGAAATCACATGAAATCCAAATTGTCGAGTGAGGAAAGACAGCTGTTCATCATTGCATCATAACTGTAGGTAAGCGCAGCTGGACCCCGCGTGATCAAAGATGTTAACTTATCTAATAGAGCTGGGCGGTAAACCGGTTCAAACCGAAAACCGGTTTATATTTTCTGATCACGATTTTGATTTTGAATAAACCGCCATACCGGTGTATTTAATTACATAACGTTCGGAACGACCGTTACGCTGCGCTGACCATAGAGTGGCAGTGCGCGACACTGTTTCAGACGGACCCTTTACCCGTTGCACTACTGAGCATCGACGAGGGTAAACAAACAGCAGCGCTCTGTTACTGTCACATGGACGATGGATGCTGAAGAATTAGTACAACATGACAGTGATGACACCGAAGAAGAACTTGTGCCAAAAAGAGGAGCCGGGACTGTTGTTTGGAGGTTTTTTGTTTTCCAAAAATCCAACGTCGAAACAAACAACCATTATGTAAGTGCTGTCCGGCTAAAATTCTCCGCTGGGGAGAATGACCCGGCAACACAAGCAAATTGCTCCAGCGCCTTAGCCGCAAACATGTCTTGGAATATCAAGAATGTATTAAATCAGTCGCGGATTCAGCCGCGGATTTAGCGCCCTCCACATCAGCATGTAACACAGGGAAAGCTAAAGAAAAGTCGAGCCAAATATTGTTTCCATTATACAGGATAATCCTGTGTGCCAAGTAAGTTAGCACTTTATATTTATTTTATGTTTGTTCTGGTTTTGAAGCAATACTTTTGAAGGAATAACTAATGCAAGTTGCATAATTTTGTTTTAATTTCTTTAATAGACCTCAAAAGCAATGCAAGACAAGATTTCCTTTTATATTTACTTGAATGCACGTAATGTTCGTGGATTTGTACTTGAACTAGCAAAAGTATTCCAAGTTGTTCTAATTGTGTTGTTTAAAATAAAAGTTCTGTATTTTGACTGCAGTTGTCTTTGCATTTTAATTCCTCACTTCATTAGAATCATGAATGGCTCTTATTTGTAAACAGCATAATTTTCTGGGGCCATGCAAACCTGTATTACTAGTGTGGAATTATTCTACAATATTCACTAATGACAGTAAAATAGACCATCCTAAGCCAATTTACTGCAGTAATTCCTCTCTTAACCAGTAGAAAATGCATTGAACACCTGACTATGCATTAAAAAAAAAAATAAAAAAAAAAAAAAACCGAACCGAACCGAAAAACCGTTATGATTTTGAAAAAAACCGTGATATCAATTTTTGGTCAAACCGCCCAGCACTATTATCTAATAGCAAAATGATTTTGAGACACACTTATTTTAAGTTTCGTTAAGGGAGACCGGTTAAAGAACAGAAAATGCAAAGTGCTGTTAGAAACACCGTTCTCTTTGTGTCTCTGAAACGTCTGCGTCAGCGCGGCGTCTTTCTCACTTTAGCATAAAGTGCTGGCGACGCCCCTGCATGTAACGTTTGATATTATTGTTTTTCTCAACATAAACGTGAAACAATATAAAGACGATAATCAATCATTTGCTGACTCGTGTGTGTATATGTGTACGTTCTGTACGATATCTGACGCAATCTGCTTTATTAGGATTTTTTTTTCGCTCGCGCTGCTTAAGCATGCTTTTAATAATGCTTTTTTTATATATATATATATATTTGTTTACTCATAGGCCTACTGTTTAATGTTTTCAACTAAAAGAAAACTTTAATTACTATTGTAAGCTTGTTGTGTATTGCCTAATTGTAAGCTTGTCCAGAAATGGTGACAAAAACGTAAATAAAATAAAAATAACGTCTTTTTCGTTAAACATAATTTAAATAAACGAATATTTGATTTTTATGAGCCTGAATATTCGAATGCAATATTTTTGAAAAATGCCCATCCCTAGGTTGTACAAAACCTGCCATTTACGATTAATCTCTGCTGAAGATTGATTTATTTTCTTGTGCTCACAGTGGAAGTCCAGTGGTCGTTCAAGTGCAGTTGGAACGAGAAGAGGAAGTTACAGGGCCTGTCATTGCTCCTCTGTTCCCACAGGTGAGTGTATTTTTACATAAATCCTATTTCATTCCTTTGCGTTTAGCTGAAGAAACAAACTCATACAGGTTTGGAACAACGTGAGGGTGAGGAAATGACCATTTTCATATTTGGGTGAATGATCTCTTTAATGCCCCCTGAGTCCCCAAACTTTTGAGTGGTCATCTAACTCTCAAAGGTCCTATATGTAACTTTTTTAATAAAATGAATCCTTTTTTAATTGCATGTGTTTGAAGAGGTTGTAATTGCACATATCAATGATCCACTTTTCGGGTTTTGCTATTACCTCTGAAGGCCAATATTCATATTTATATGTGAGGTCTCCGGGTCAGATTCCCTGCGAAATCCATCAGATGTGACGTGCATGCGCGCGCCCGAGCCTCTCTATCCTTATTACAGTCTATGCGACCAACGGCACTTCAGCTGACGAACATGGAGTCTGATAACAGCCCAAAACGTCCGGCCTTCAGCACAATACAGACTCCAACACAAACTCCACATAAATATAAAAAAACAAAAAAAGTTTTATCTGATCAAGCTCGTCAGTCGTCAGGCAAAACGTGAATTTGATTCGACTCTGGATGAAAACGTGGATCAACATAGTAAACTCTCATCGAAATAGCAAGGTAAACTACATGAAACATGACATGAATACAAAAGAATGTTCCAGAATGACAAAAAGTAGGTGCTTTAGGATGTAACTTATTTTATTTACTAGATCTACTGACTAACGTCACTTATCCACTATCATATTGTTTATACACATTTTCAGACACGTTCAGTACAGTAATGTCACTTCCTACTGATACACTGTAACTGTTTTGTTATCATATTATACATTCACCTGTTGACATTGCTGATTGTCAAAGATACACGAATAGTTAGTGACATGGCTTATGCGATACAACATCACATGTCGGCTAAATGCAGTTTATTGTAACATTTGTCATGGACGAGCACAGAGCATTAGTTCAATGTCAAGTTGATAAAAATAGGCTATTATTGTACCTCAAGTGGGAGTTTGCATCAGTTTCCAGCATGTTGTATGATAATTTCGCTGTTGCGCTGAAAGTCTCCGTGTGGCCGGTCAGTGAATGTTCGCTCTTGAGATCGAGCAAGCACGAGCGCTCTTGTTGCATTCTGAAACATTACCACTAGAGGCTGCTAAAAAACGCATACAGCACCTTTAACATCATTTAAAAGTAGTTGATCTTGCTTTGAGGTTATTTTATACTTGCAGCGTTATTAATGACTTTTTGTTTGTTTGTGTAGAAACGTGAAGAAGGCTGGTGGGTTGTTATTGGAGACCCCAAATCGAACAGCCTCATCTCTATCAAGAGACTAACTCTCCAACAGAAGGCCAAGGTTAGTCCTGCTTTTATATCCAAGGCAGTAGTACATTATTCCAGTCTTATATGACCCTCAAATTGTAGTATTTAAAAAATGGAGTGGAAGTCATGTCAGAACTCTGTTAATGAAAGTGTTTCCTTTTTCCTTCCCACAGGTGAAACTCGAGCTTTGTGGCACCTGTTGTTGGTGTGCACAACTACACGCTGTACTTCATGAGCGACGCCTACATGGGCTGTGACCAGGAATACAAGTTCAGCACGGACGTTAAAGAGGCAGACAGTGAGGGAGACAGTGACAGTGATTAGTCATACTGGACTGATATACTGTCATGTTAAAAAATCTTAAGTGTTTTTATAGATATTTTTTTGAGGAATATTGTGATTGTTTAATGCATTATGCTTTAATTAAAGAAACGTGTACATTGGAGATTTTCGGTTTGCACCTGTTTTATTGCAAGGTCATCGGATGAAACTAAGGGTACATTACATGACAACGATGAGCTAAAAATGGAAAACGACAGACAACAACATTGTCAAAACTATCTCCGTTCAAACATATTTGTGAAAATTAAAATGCTCTATTATACTGCCAGGCCAGTAATTGGCGGTCACTTTGAAAAGAAACACCACATGCCTACAAACTGAACTCGTAATTACCATGGGAGTTACCATTTTCACAAATTCTGTGTTTTGCAGTTAACATGCAAAAAAAACTAGCACTTAACATCCAAAAATTCATGATTTTCAGGCCTCCAAAACGCTGTTGCCGTGTCATTGTGTAAATTCTCCCAAAGTCATTGAGGTATATTAAAATTCTATTATAAAAACTATTTAAAAGAAATAAAATTACTTTATTCATGGTCAGCAGTTAGATATGGGGATTGAGTGAGGTTGTTAGAGCCGAGTCTCCAAACACATTGGTGTATGAAGCCTTTAGGTAGTGGACGTAGTTCTGCAGGCTGCGGTTGGCGCTGTTCACCTGCTCCAACTGGTTCTTCATGTCTTGAAGTTTGCACTGAAATCGCTTCTCCATCTGAAAAATTAAAATCCAAACTGTTTCTAAAAGGTGCATCTGTAAATATTTGACATGTAAAGAATATGATTGAAATTAAACATCTGGAACAAAACATTTCAGCTTCTACAAGGCCTTTTCAAATGAATATGAAGTTGGAAAATTACAACACAAGAAAAAGCATTGACCGTTTTTCCTCCCAATTCATATTTCCATCACTTTAGTGTTTAAAGGGATAGTTCACTTTGAAATTAATTTTTGATATGTTTTAGCTTAACAAATCAAAGTTAAGCTTTGTTTCCACAGTATGTAGGTGTCGTGGTGTAGGTGATCTTTGTTTCCACAGTATTTTCAATTTTGACATTTTTCGGTTAAACCGTTGTTTCATCAGTCATACACTGGAGGTTTAAGGGGTCCACCCTTGGGTTCACCTCAAAGAGCATGCACAGAGAAGTCAAAATTAAACGACTCGTAAATGTAAGTACACATTGATGGCCTAAGACACGAAACGAGCGGTTTGTGTGCGAAAACCAACAGTATTTATATCGTTTTTACCTTCTGTAACCACAGAGATGTCAAACTGATCTGACGCTTCGGTCTGCGCAGGAAGTGATCGCTGCGCGCCTACGTCACTCTTTGTTTATACAGAGATTTGTAAGTTTTACCTTTCACTAAACATATTTAGATATACGGGAAACCGCAATGGAAGATCGATTTCGGTATATCTAAATATGTTTAGTAAAAGGTAAAACTTCCGAAATCTCCGTGTAAATATTGAGTGACGTCACACGCAAGCGAATCACTTCCGGAGTAACATTGAACATGATTCAGTTCGGTTCAGTTGGACATTGCACAACTGATTCTGATCACTTGGACGTCACTGTGATTACACGAGGTAAACACGATATAAATACTGTTCGTTCTCTCACACAAACCACTCGTTTTCGTGTCTTAGGGCATCAATGTGTACTTACATTTACGAGTCATTAAATCATGTTTAATTTTGACTTCTCTGTGCATGCTCTTTGACGTGGACCCCTACACCTGCATTACATGACTGCCTGGCAGACAACAACGGTTTGACTGAAAAATGTCAAAATTGAAAATACTGTGGAAACAATGACACCTACATCTTGGATGCCCTTGAGGTAAGCTTAAACATATCAAAAATTTATTTCAAAGTGAACTATCCCTTTAATTGTAGTTTCTTAGGCCCCGTCCACACTACTGCGTTTCGTTTCGAAACGGAGACCTTTTGCTACGTCTGCACCTCCCGCTCCAGACAAAAACGGGAAAAACGAAGACCTAAAACGGTGAAGTTTAGAAACGCTGCAGCTCCGTTTTCGTTTTGAATCTCCGGAGGGCGTTTTAGTGTGGACGGCACAAAACGGAGGAGTTTAGAAAGGCCGACGCTCGGCTCTATAGGGCCCTATAAAATCCGTTTTATTTTTTCCCAAATTCCATTTTGATTTTTTCCCAAATTCTGTTTTTTCGTTTTAATTTTTGCAAATTCCGTTTCTTTCCGTTTTAATTTTTGGGGATTCATTTTTTTTACCCTTTACTGTTATTTTAGTTGTAAAAAGAGTGTGCTTTTTATTCCGTGATCGCAGAAATTATAGGGCCCTAGCTCTATGATTGGGTGTTATCAGTCATGACGTATCCTTCCCTGATTCGCCAAACACTGTTTACACCGGTGCGCGCATGCCCAGTGTTGGTGAAATGGTCACGTGATCCGCGTTTTCAGTCGTTTTAATGTGGATGGAAATTATTTCTAATACGCAGATCAAACGCTGGTGTGGACGGAGATCGTATTCGTTTTAATTTTCCGTTTTAAACGAAACGCAGTAGTGTGGACGGGGCCTTAGAGACGCATGCAACTTTTTCTAAAGAACAGTAAAGTGTTGCAAGCGAATGCTAAAGTTTTTTGGGGAAAGCAAAAGAATTTAAAGATAATTTTTCCACCCATCTAATTTTTTCCCCAATCACCATGTCCCTTAGTGGCTCCATATGTTTCTGACAATGTGCTGTTTTTTGGCTGTGGTCAAGTCAAACTGAAGCACAGCTCAAAATTATTTTCCATTGTAAAATTGTATTCTCATTTGATTTTCAGAATATTTTTAAATGGAAAGTTTCAGCTGAGAACACTTACATCCTCTTTGCTGCGGCGCATCTGACCCAGCTCATTTTTAGCCAGGCTCAGCTGGGTGTCCAAATCCAGCTTTTTGGACTGAGCCGAGCGTTCTTTGGACAGCACCCGCTCTAGGCTTTGCTCCACCTGTGAACAAAGCCCCATCATGAAAGCAAGTACACGCTAACCTCACCTCACCTCGCACAGGTGCAACAAATTGAGCTTCATGTGAAGTGTTCTAAAACCTGTCTGCGCGCCTCCTCTCTGGCCTGCTCCACCTGTCGGGAGAGAGAGTCACACTCTCGGCTCCTGTCCTCCAGGCGCAGCTGTGTGGTGTGGATGGTCTCTTCACGCTTGGCGATGACCTGAAGCAGATCCCTGTTCTGAGTGCTCACATCCTCCATCTTCCTGCATGCCAAAAATATGACAACGCTTTTGGTTAATTTAAAATTTATAGAAGGAAATATACATAAATATGCATAGTTTTGATGTTATAAGGTCTTATATGTGCCGCAGACCTTTCAATGGCTTCCATTGATCGTTTCAGCTGCATATTTTCTTCAAGTAGAAATAAGTTCTTCTCCTGGAGGTTCTCTATTCTACAACTCTTGCTGCTCCATCTACATGCAAAAAGGAAAAAAAGTCATGAAAATAAAAACCCATCTGATTTCAGCAAAATCTTTGTGATGTAAATATGAATTCGCCTGCGATGTCCGTAAACATCACCTTGTTTCTGAGCTCAGACAGAGTGCTGTTCTGCTCTGCATTTCTTCTGTCTTGGATGTGCATGTTCTCTCTGGCCTCTCTGAGCTCATCATCCAGGCGCTTCAGAGCTTCCCTCAGCATCTCCATTTCCTTCAGCTGGGCCTGGAGCTGTTTGCGGCCCTGTTCCACTTCTCTTTCCACCTCCGTGCGATCACTCTGTGCTTCCTTCTCCGCCAGCTCCAGCCTCAAAGAGTATTCCTCGGATTCCAACCCGCGTCTTTTGCAACTGTAAGAAATGTGAAGGGTTATGTACTATGAATGACTAAATGCAGATGGATTGTAATGAGCTGCGAGGAAGGTATGTTGAAGCACCTGAATCTTGTAACCTTCTACCAGTCTCTCAAAGTCTTTGAGAGAGATCTTCAGCTGCTGGAACTCTGACTGAGACAAAGACAGCCTGTCCTCTGTGGCTGACAGTGCGCTCTAATAGAGAAAAAATCACAATGAGAATCAGAGCTTAGATGGTTTTGTGAGAAGTCTTTATTGAGTGAGTTGTTGCCTTGAGTCTTTGGTTCTCCAGTTTGGCAGCAGTGTTCTCTGAGGTGAGGGAGTGCAGACGACTGAGAAGACCCTCTCTCTCAGCGCAGGACTTCTGTTCACAACTGCGCAGCTGTTCGCTCTACTCAGTGAGGCGACTGCAAAGAGAATCGCTGTATATTATGAGATCTGCTAAATATAACAATCAGGCAAAAATCTTGTCAAGAAAAGTCCCGATCATATTGCAATCAAAAATCCAAGAAAAAAAAACCCCTCAATTCTTATTACCATAATACAAAACGATTATTCTTAGTCTAATTATTGTAATGTGAAAAATATAAATAAAATATAAACTAAGTATTATATACAACTGTTCTAACAAAGGCTGTTGAACATTCTATTCATTGTAGAATTCTGAAAAATAAAATTATCACAGTTTCCACAAAAAATATTACGCAGCACAACTGTTTGCAACATTGATATTGACAGCAAATAAGCATATTAGAAATGTTTTCTAAAGGATCATGTGACACTGAAGACTGCAGTAATGATGCTGAAAATTCAGCTTTGATCACAGGAATAAATTATATTTTAAAGTATATTAAAATAGAAAACAGATATTTTCAATTGTAATTATAATTAACAATATTACTATTACTTTTTACTGTATTTTGATCAAATGCAACCTTGGTAAGCATTCGATTTCTCAAAAGCGTCTTTTTTATCGTATTTACCCAAAACATTAGACTTGTAGTATACATCAGTAGACCATTGTATAAATGCGTTTTAATGTAATGTAATATAATATAAAAAAAAATATATATATATATATATATATAAAAACATTATATAAAATATATATATATATATATATATATATATATATATATATATATATATATATATATATATATAAACATTATTAAGATAACAATCATCATTACAAATAATAGGGATCATAAAACTTAGATTATGTTAATGAAAACTGGGTGGTAATATATTTGTCTTGTAAATAATGTCACATGCAAATCTCATTTTAATGTCAACTTCACTTTCTTTACGGCAAAAAATAATAAAATAAATTTAAATGGCTGTGTGAGATTCACCCAACACAGACCTTTCTTTTTTATTTTACAAAGGAGTTGATAAAAGTTAAGAGAATTTCAGAAACTCAAAGCTCACTGATGTATAGCAAGAATCATAAATTACTCAGAACATAATTCACACTAAAAAAAAGATAAATTATAGACATGAAGACTAGGCTGAGCTTAAGTGAGCACTAAAAGCAAGTGGAAAAAGAATCACTGACTTATTTAAGGTGGTGATCTCCAACTCCAGCTGACTTTTCTCTCTGTTCTGTTTGGAGTAGCGTTGCTGAAGAACCTCAGCATTGGAGAGAGCCTCTGCTAGCAGAGTCTCCTGAAGAAATGACAGAGACACATCAGTGAAAGTTTGCACTGCATGGGTCACACAGGCCAACTACAGAAAATCAGTCTTAAAAAAACTGTAAGATTTGAGGGAGTTCCCAGTGAGGTAAATATAAGGGGCCACACAATGACACAAAACAAAGAACCTTTGGAGAATTATGTCATAAATAGCACTTTATAAACAATTACGGTCAACAGAAACTTTATGTGATTTTTATGAAACCCACATTTAACATTGTTCTTCTGTATACAGTACCTTTTCTGAGAGTTGTGCTGAAAGCTGTGCAGCTGTGTTCACACTTTGCTCGGCCCGCTTCCTCTGGTCCTCTGAGACCTGTTTGTGGATGTCTCTGTCTCCTTCGCATTGCTGCTTCAGCTCTTTCATCTGCTCCAGAAGGACTTCAACCTCCTCCTGCTGATGCTGCAGTGTCCCTTCCAGCCTCTGTGCCACAATACAGTACAATCTCTATGAGATATCTCACTGTATTCATGTAAATGAAAACTATGAATACACAGTAAAAAGTTGTCTTACTTGGATCTGAGCCTCCAAACGGTTATTTTCAGCTTCTTGCTTGTGCAGCTGGTTCTGCAAGCGACTGCGAGAAGGATTCAAGAACCTTGGACAGCTCTCCTGTGGTCCTCCGATGCTCCTGTGATGACAATCACAAAACACCTTCTTAAAACATTTCCTGTTTAAGCAACACACTGATGCAAATTCACTATGCAAGTATTTAGAAATGCAGAAGAGCTATCAGAAGAGCCATAGAAGGATGTTATGGAAACGCATTGAAAAAAATAAGAGAAATGGTGAGTGGAAATTACTATTACCTTTTCAGTTTCCAAATTCTCAGCTATCTTAATGGCTTCTCTTTCCCTGTTGTCGAGTTTAGTCTCAAGTTTCTTGAAGAGAAAGTGACAATAATTAGTAATACTATCAACAAGGTATTTAAGGAAAACAAAACCGCTGTACATTCAAGCATTAACTACAGTTTAACAGAATATTGTAAAATAACATTGCAATTTACAATTAAAATTGTTTTGTATTTTAATATATTTTAAAATGTAATTTATTTCTGTGATTTTCAGCAGCCTTATCCAGTCTGATCCATCAGAAATCATTCTAATATGCTGATTTGGTCAAGTAACATTTCTTATTATTATGAATGTTGAAAACTGTTAAATATTTTATACTGCTTAATATTTTTGTGGAAGCCCTGCTATATTTTTTCCAGGATTTTTGATGAATTAAAAGTTCAGAAAATGAATTTAATATATATATTTGTGAGATATATATATATATATATATATATATATATACACTACACACACACTACCGGTCAAAAGTTTAAGATCGGTACGATTTTTTTTATGTTTTTAAAAGAAGTCTCTTCTGCTCACCAAGGCTGCAATTTTTTGATAAAAAATACACAAAAAACACAGTAATGTTGTGAAATATTATGACAACTTAAAATGACTTTATGTTAATATGTAATTTATTCCTCTGAAAAAAAGCTGCATTTTCAGCATCATTACTCCAGTCTTCAGTGTCACATGATCCTTCACAAATCACTCTAATATGATGATTTTATGCTCCAAAAACATGTATGATTATTATCCATGTTGAAAACAGTTTTTTACATTTTTATTTCAGGATTCTTTGATGAATAGAAAGTTTAAAGAACAGCATTTTACTGTCACATTTGATCAATTTAACGCATTGTTGCTGAATGAAAAATATCAATGTCTCAAGCTCACAATGATGTTACAATTAGAAGTCATACCAATAATACCTCAAAAAGTAATATACATTCACAGCACAAAATCAAATGTAGGAATTAGATTACAAACCCTTTCTCAGCCTCAGAATCAGCTAGTTTTCTCATTAGCATCTCCCTCTCGTCAGACATCCTCAGACCGTCTGTCTGTGGTGAAACGTTTTATTTTTTTAACTAAACATACACAATACTGCAGAACCAATTGCAACCCAAAAATTAGATAATTTAGTTTAAAGGAAGTCTTTCGTACCTCCCGCCCATGCTGCTCCCTCAAAAGTCTTCTGAGAGTGCGATTTGTGTCTAAAAATGTGTCCAACTTCTGCTCGAGTAGCTCATGTTGACGGCCCAACTGATCAGAGTGCGTCTTTGACTGTTTTTTGTCCTAAACGCACAAAGTTTGTTTTTTCTATTTACATGAAAAGATTTCAGAGGTAACTGCATAGTTTGTCCATCTTCTTACCTTCTTAAGTTTTCCCAGGGTTTCCCTCAGAGCCGCCACTTGTTTAGCCGCAGCCTGACCATCTATCTCAGCCTCCACCAGTTTCCTCAGCAGAGTTTCCATCTCCTGGTGAGGAGGCCCGGTTTCTGATCTGTCCACATAAATCACGTTTTAAAGTCAAATAATGATCTGCACGGATAATTAAGTATAAAAAATTTGATTTGTCAATTTCATGGTGATTTTAAGAAGTCAGGCCATGACCTAAAAGCTAGGAAGCTGAAAGATCCATACCTCATTTGTCCAGGCTCACCCTGCGTCCCATCTACAGTGCTACGCAGATCAGTATTTTCGCACTTTGACCTCCTCAAGTCCTTACTTGCTTCCTCAAGTCGTTCCTCGCGCTGGTCAATCAAACGCCGACAGGCGCTTAACTGTTGTGATTGATGCTTCAGGTGGTCCTCTGTCTGCCGTAACTTTACCTGTGGAGATTTTAACATTCAAATCCAATCGTGAAATCTATCTTATTGTCATGATTTTTTTACAATCCATACCTCACTTTTTATATGATCAACCTCTGACATTAGGCTTTCAATTTTTCTCTCATATTTGCCAAGTACTTCTCTTGCGTCGTCCTCTTCACTGGACAGGTCGGTGAGCCGCAGAGGAGGAGAGGAAGGGTCAGTGGCCGGTGCCGGGGTGATCTCTAAGCAGCGAGTAGCTCCCTGGTGGGAAATTTTGTTATTAAAGTCACTATTAAAACAAATTTGACTTTTCGAAATTTTAATAGAATATTGCGAATAATTCTAAATTATTATAATTTTACACAGGTGCACTGTGTAATATTTAGGAGGATCTGTTGACAGAAATGCAGTATCTGTTTTCAGTGGTGTATAAAGACATAATGGACCATTATGTTTTTATTACCTTAGTATGAGCAGTTTCTATCTACATACACCGCGGGTCCTGTTACATGTTAAGTCGCCATTTTGTGCCATCATGTTTCTACAGTAGCCCTAAATGAACAAACACGTTTCATCACTATGTTGTTCTTCGTGCAAAGAAACTAGCTAAAGTCAGCGGATAAAACACTGACACAATGATGAACAAGTAACAGTAATATTTGCAATAACATTTAGTTTTACTGAATAATTAAGTAAACATAATTTCTTTATCTTTGTAAAGAAACCTCATTGCTTAACTGGCTACTCTACGCTGACTTATTGATGACATATTTTCCTGTCGGCCACCATATGGCCGTGTGTCCACCAAAGCGTTTTTAGCCAGCTGAAAGCGCCAGACGCTCTGCTGAAGACGCCGTGCTTTGGGCGCTTGAGAGCGTTTTGGCAGGATAGCGTTTTTTTCCGTTGAGAAGTTTCATTGCTATGATACAGAATATGAATATTTGAATGTTGTGACAGCTAGTCGTGTGGTATTAGTCCCGCCCCTCCTCCACTGTGATTGGATGGCTGGGTAAAAAGTGACACTAATGAGCGTTGCGTTTTATCCAAAGTTGAACATTTTTCAACTCCCAGCGACCAGTAAAACGCTGGGCGCACGGCGCTTCAGCGTGAAAAAAAAAAAACGCTCAGCGCCTCGTCACGCTCATGGCGTTTAAAAAATGCGGCGCTCCCATTGAAAACATGCGCCCCGCGTGTGGAAAAACGCTTTGGTGGACACACGGCCTAACTTCTGTTGGTTGCAATTCGCAACCTCACCACTAGATGGTGCTACAAAAATCACACACTGCACCTTAAATGTGCCCTTCTAATCTTTAACCAATGACGTGTTTACCGGCGCGAGCTTCAACCATCCAGTCAATAGAAAGCCTAATCCCTCGCCATTGACTACCATACAATATTTTTCCGAAATAAGGTCCCATGGTGGTCGACCGGAAGGGGAGGGACTTAGGCTCTCTATTCCCCATGGACAAACTCAAGTCATGGGCTAACGTTACTTTTTTCTTGTTCGTTAGGCCGTTTCACTCAGATGTAACAAAAGGGAGAAAAAGACTGTGGCAACTTCTGTTTGATGGCGACTTTAAAGACCATTATACATTTAAAGTCCAATTTTTTAACGACTCTTCTAAATGAAGGTAAAGGGGATAACAAACCTCCCATCTGTATTCTCTCCGTCTAGAAGCTTTTCCAGGAGGAACCCATGGAGCTCGGACCTTTACACTGGAAGTGGATCGTAGACTGCTCACTTTAGTCTGCAGAAGAAAGGAGTTGTGATGAGTTGTTTCCCTTTCTCTGTAAACCAGTAAGGCTGATTTGAACTGGAATAGCAAAAATCATGCAGTCTGACCTGGCTCTTCTTTGGACTCTTTAGGTGGACATGCACAGATGTTGAGTCTGGGACATGGACATGGACGGGCGGAGAGGACGAACGTGTTTTCATCCCTTCAGTTAAGTCAGGGCAGGTTTTTATTTGTCTTAACAGTATCTAGAAGTTCACCAGAAGTGTATTATAAACTTGTGAGAATCATTTGCGCTAAATAGAAGTGTTATGATTAGCTAATAATACATGTGTAACGTTATCTGTTAAACAAGACTATTTTGTCCTCAGTCGAGTTTTTTCCTAATCCTTTAACTTACTTCTGTTCATACACTAGATATTTATATGGCCAGTTGGATCCATTTGATCAAAATACGTTGCAATTTGATTTATGTACTTTTAAAATGTAAGTGATAGAACAAATGCCACTAACCTCAATGTAACGTTGCGTCCCCTGTGTAATGTTGTTTGCAACAGCCCATCCTATTACCCGGTAGACTCTTTCATGGACAACAATAGCCACACCAATCAGAAACGCGTCTGGCGCCTTGAGTCCCGCCTCTAACGTCATGTGTTTCATCTGATTGGCTGGTTCGAAACTTTGGCGAAAATTATTTGAGAGAAGTGTGTTTAACGCCCAATGAAATGAAGGTTAGGTTTCTATGTCAACGACGCGTTGCTATGTGCAGGCACCTCCCTCTCTGGCATTTGTCTGTAAAATTGTTTCATAAATATATCGCACTTTTTATTAGCATTAGGATGCATATTTTCATTACCCAGGTGAAAAAGACGTACAATGCATTACATTATATATTTTTTTGTACTAACAACATATTTAAGTACATTTTTAATACATTTAATTGTACGTCTTATTCACCTGGGTAATAGTTTGTGTATGCAGAGTTTCAGTTGTTCTTACCACCTAACATGCCTTGTTTAGATTATATATATATATAAAAAAACAGACAAGCAAGCTGACAACCATCTGCTTGAGATTCTTTTTATTTATTTCATTGACAAATATATTTATCACTTTTTGACAAATCAAGAGATGATGCATAGTGTCAACTTTCAAATTACCATAAATCAGTATTATCACATTTTAAGTTAAATTGAGAACCCCAGGTTGAAAATCATTAATAATCAACAATAAGGAACCCACAGATCTGAAAGTCACTGCAACCTCAGATTGAACCTTTATAAACTGGGGAACAGTATAACCCAAACAGAGGTAGATAAGCATCTACTACACAGGCTGAGCTTGTCTGCTTAGGAGGTAACTTAATACCACTTGATGAGAGTGGCAGCACTTCAATATTACAAAAAGAAACAAAACAACAATTTAGAAGAACAAGAGCAACATATGCACAAAATGAACCGTTATTTGTTTAAAAAACAACCACATTATACATTTGTTGATAACTTGTTAAGCCCACAAAGATGGAGAAAATTGTATGGTTTCAGAACAATCCCACTAAAACCCATTCACAATGTCAATAGATCATACAAGGTTGTTTTACTTTAAAGAGCATTTGGTTCAGGTAGCACTTTGCTTTCTAATTTAAAATAAATAGTTGAGTAGAAGTTGAGTAGTAAAGTAAATCATGGAGAAAGAGAAAAAACAGGAAAAGCAGTTAATGCTACTTTGGGCGTGTTTTGTTGATCTCTTCAAATTAAATGAGCTTTGTGGGCATAGTCAGAGCAAGAGGAAGAATGGAAGCCTGTTGAATTAATGGAAATAGTCTTTTAAGATTTGCATAACCATTACAGCTACCAACAGATGGCAAGTTGTGCAGTGGTGTCAAGTGCTTCAAGTTGTTGAAGCCATGACTGAAGCTTTTATTTTATGACACATGTTCTGTGACCTTCTGCATACGCCGGTACCAGTTCTTCACCTTGGTATGTTCCATCATATCATCAAATGCCTGAAGGCCTTCCATAACCCTCAGAACCCCAAACACAGCCTGTGTTGAAAACACAATGTAGAAGAAGGTCATTTCCAGCACACCTCAGATATGCCAATAAAAATTTTTTTTAGAAAAGTGAATCCAATTGACATTCCTCACACAACTGTTACACTGGGCAAAATATACATTTAGAATGGCAGTAGTGTATTTTATGCATCTTTAATCTAATTTTAGACTGAAAGAGAAACACATACCAGATCTGCAAGGTTGGGTTGATCACCTCCCATGAATTTCTTATTTTTTCCAATGGCTGCCACCCAATCATTGACGGCCTTGTAGAGATCCTGTCTCACATCATCTTGCAGATGGTGTCTGTGTAGTATGATTAGGTTAAACTTTAATATCAAAAGATTTTTGTCAAATATTTACATTATTCACAAACCCACTGCCCTCAAAAACATACCTATTTTTCAATCTCTTTGCAATGACCCACATGGCAGCAGCTCCAAAATACTTAGCAAAGAAGCCCTCAAAGGTGCCAAATTTGCCTTCTCGTACTATGTAGTCAAAGGATGCGAAGGGCTTCCGTCCGTGTGCGGTAAACATTTGGGGAAATTAGGTGCACCAGCCAATCATCTGCCCACTGGCGCCATTTAATCTCCTCTCTGAGAAAAAAGTGTTAGTGAGATCAACAAGCAAAATTATGTTTGACAACGTAAATTAAATTTAAAAAGACTAATAAAGCAATCACTATCAGACATGACTTATTTGCTTTACTTTCTAGGTGTCTTTTTCAGGATATAGATGATCAGCATCAGCGTCATGCACCATGACCCAGTACTTATTGCCAAACTCTTTCACGTCTTTTCCACTGTCGTTCTTTGCGTTCATCTCAGGATAAAATGTGAGGATCTCAGATATTGTTTTATCCCTAAAAAAAGCAGTGAACAGACAATAAAAAATTGAATTTACATTTATTTGCCTAACCACTTTTTCATCAGCAATGCAACTAGAGCAAAATATCTCAATCAATGACAATCCCCTTAGATAAAGAAATCTAATGTCAAATCAATATATTAAGGAGAAACTTTTATTTGAATGTCCCAATTTGAAAACCCTCTATGCAACATGAATACATTAATATACCAAATGTTAAATATAAAGTCATAAATTCTACCAACAACATCCATATAAAAAGAAGTAGAAAGACTGTCAAGCATAAGATAGGATACTCACTTGCTGACCAGGTATGTCTTCAATGCACTAATAATTACAGAAGAGTCATTGAGTTGCTGTTGAAGAAATAACAGAGAGGGACTTTGAGCTGGAAAATCTTAATATTCATCATCATAATCGGAAAGACATCATCCGAATAGCTACATACCACTGTCTCGTTCACCATCAGGATGGGAACTTTTCTGTAAGTGGACCACTTGATCTCCTTTCGCATAACGGGATTGACCTCCACAATTTCATATGGCAGACCATGATAATCCAGGAAGGCTCGCACCTTGCTGCAAAACGGACAGGTCTTATACTGATACAGAGTCAACTTAAGATCTGTCCCCTGCGGTGCCTAATCAAAACAAGTTAACAAAACCAAGGTGAGCAAACTAACCCAAAAAAATGACATTTACTTTCTATAGTTGCATGTCAAAAAGTGCAGGACATCCGGAAATGTGGCACATAATTGAATATTTACATTTGCTTTTTCCTCTGCAAGGTGACGCTGAAGCGTGAGTTTGATGGTCTGGTACAAGCCGAAACCACCACCGAGCAAGAAGGCGCATCCAGGACTCTGCCACTGCCACGCACCGGTGCAGCCAGCAAAAGTCTGGATCTAAATCCCGAACCGCCGGTACCGTAAGCTCTTCCCTGGCATCTCATGCTCATTCTCGGCACTAATGCTGTGGTGTTTGTTACGCGGCATTTCGGCGTGTCTGAAACTAACCGACCGACCTTACTAAATGTTCTCGCAGAGGCCGCCGCCATCATGATTTTACATAAACTCCCACAAGTCTACGGCAAGCGCAATGACAGCTGAGTAGGAAAATGCTAAAGTGTATTTCCACTAGGAGGCGCGTGAGGCTCAAAAACCGAATCCCCATTGAGCCTTACTGTATCTATGACTATATATAAATATATATTATATAATATATTTATCTAATAAGATCAACAACAACAAAACATTTTTTGTTGGTGATGATCTTACTAGAGATATATTTGTTTATGTAATACTTTAGTAGTTTATATATGAATTCCATTGGAATACAAATAAAACTTTTCTTCATATAATCTCAGGGGTTAGGGCACAGATCTAGGTGGCGTATTGCATTCACTTGAAGAAAAAAAATCTACTCTGTGTTTCTGAATTAATGAGTTAATTTTTCATGAGAAATTTTTTTTTGCTCTGTTTTTCTGAATTAACGAGTTTATTTTTCATAAGAAAAAAATTTTTTGCTCTGTTTTTCTGAATTAACGAGTTAATTTTTCATGAGAATTTTTTTTTGCTCTGTTTTTCTGAATTAATGAGTTCATTTTTCATGAGAAAAAAAGTTTTTGCTCTGTTTTTCTGAATTAGAGATTTAATTTTTCATGAGAAAAAATTTTTTGCTCTGTTTTTCTGAATTAATGAGTTAATTTTTCATGGAAATTTTTTTTGCTCTTTTTTTTCTCAATGAAAATTTTTCTTATGAAAAATTAAGTCGTTAATTCAGAAAAACAGAGCAAAAACTTTTTTCTCATGAAAAATTAAGTCGATTAATTCAGAAAAACAAAGCAAAAACTTTTTTTCTCATGAAAAATTAAGTCGTTAATTCAGAAAAACAGAGCAAAAACTTTTTTTTTGAATGAAAAATTAAGTCGTTAATTCAGAAAAACAGAGCAAAAACTTTTTTTCTAATGAAAAATTAACTCAGTTAATTCAGAAAAACAGAGCAAAAAAATTTTTTCTAATGAAAAATTAAGTCGTTAATTCAGAAAAACAGAGCAAAAACTTTTTTCTCATGAAAAATTAACTCGTTAATTCTGAAAAACAGAGCAAAAAAAATTTTCTCATGAAAAATTAACTCGTTTAATTCAGAAAAACAGAGTAGATTTTTTTTCTTCAAGTGAATGCAATACGCCACCGTACAGATCAGATAGCCGACTGATGATTTTTTAAAAAGAAAATCTGGGGTTTTCAATAGGATTTTTAATTATAAGAAGTAGTGCAGTGCCTGGGCAAAATCTGTTTTTGTGTGTGTTTTTAGCAATTGTTGGTATGGTGTGTTGGTATGGAGTGCTCATTGTTACAATTACAGAGCAAAAATTCAGTGACATTTTTATTTGTGCATGGCTTGATGTTTAGCTGACAGAGTGTTTATGTCAGAAAGCTTACTTTTGAACCACAACCTTCTTAACATCATCTGAACATCTTCAGTGTGTGCTTCTTTTACTGATATATTTTGCGATATTTTGCATTTCTAATCCAAACAACGTCAAATTTGGCAGTGCACCTACTCGTGCCCATAGTAAGACACCTGTCAAATTTGAAATGTATAGCAGAACAGAGCTATTGTGGAGAATTAAATACTTTAACCCCTTAAACCCGACGTGGACTGCCGCGGGGTAGGGTTAGTTAGTGATGTGACGTTTCAGCTCATAACTCCATGAAGCATGCATGAATTGTGGACCATCTTTATTGACAGCAGAGTCTTATGATTAAAAAGAGCCCAAACCTCACATAATCCATTGCATTTATCACCAGATATACCTCACGAAGCGATGCATACATGGCTTAAAAACATGTCTCTTTATGGACATTTCCGGAAACGGCAATGTGTTTTCCAATGTTCCAGGTGTTGTGCCGAATTTCGATCCCCGCCAAATTATTACAATATTACAATTAAAAATTATATAATTACAATAAAAATTATATATATATTTTGTGACATAGACTCAATGATAGGGCATTGCAATTTTTTTCAACTCTTAATGGATCTGAGTGTGTGTGTGTGTGTGTGTGTGTGTGTGTGTGTGTGTGTGTGTGTGTGTGTGTGTGTGTGTGTACATGTATGTGTGCGTGCATGAGTGACTGAGGAAATATGTGTGTATTAGTCCCAAAGAGAAGGTAAGGAATATTGATTGTAAACTGATCCACACTCCGGAGCAGAAGGTGGCAGTAATGCACCAATAAGCTGGATGCCAACCGCCATAAAACAAGAAAGAAAAGAAAAAGTAATCTCAGGGCCAGGGGTCAGGGGTCATGCACTCTGGTCTGCAGCTACGCAGCCTCATATGCAGCAGAGTGTGATCTGTGTTGTGACATTCCTCCCATAACCATCGTTAAAATTAGTTTGACTTATGGTTTGTCCCTCTCGGACCACTGTTGGTAAATTCTCAAGCCTTGCCGTTTCAGAGATACTCTGACCCAGTCGCCTTGCCATAACAATTTGGCCCTTGTAAAAGTCGCTCATATCTTGATTCATGCCTATTTCTCCTGCAACCAACACATTGGTTACTAGAATTAATTGTTAGCTTACAATTTAATCTACACAAAAGTATTTCACCAGAATAGCATCTACCAGCAGGGATTAACTGGGCCATGCTAACCAACCAAGGCTTTGACCCGCAGGCATAGTAACAACTTGAACAGTTCTTTTCAGGATAATATATTCACTAACAAATATTCGATTTCGAAGAATACGTCACGTCAGCACCTCTTTAACTCTGTTTCCTCATTTTGTGTGTTTGTGTGTTCTGTACTGATATGGAAACTGATATGGCAAAAGGGAAGTGTACTGTATCAGAAAAAGGGAGACACAGCATTATTTAACCGACTTTATAAACAAAGGAAACGCTTTTAAGAATGTGCAGACAGTTGTTTACAGCATGTTATAATCGATGAGTCATTACACAATAAAGAGGATGCAGAATTCTTGTGGCATCCTCTTTGGCAATAGGATGTGTGTCATGTCACTGCGTGTCTCACTGGTCTTACTGTAAGAGCTTCTAATACTTACAGCTATTGCCAATGGCATATATTGCTGTAGTGCCACATGACAGATTTACTATATTGCAAGACTTTTGGCTGTTACCTTTTGGATGTCTAGAAATTATATATTTGAATAGAACCATTCTCAACTGCAGAGGAGCTGTTTTCATGCTGCCAGAACAGTCTGCGTAAACATGTGGTTGTTAAGGTGGAAAATTTATCTTGACAGAGAAGTTTCCCATCTACGTGTAACGTTTTTATTGCCAGTGTCCCAAGGTCGGGTGGAACATTTAAGCGAACGGCTCCAACAGTTCCTCTCCAACACCACCCTGTCCTGCCTTTGTGTGGAGTTAGATCTCTGAGGGTGTTCAGACAGAAGCTGTGCTTCTGCTCAGTTATCCTCTATCTATCTATCTATCTATCTATCTATCTATCTATCTATCTATCTATCTATCTATCTATCTATCTATCTATCTATCTATCTATCTATCTATCTATCTATCTATCTATCTTCTAATCTTTCTTCAAACTTTCTGGCTAGGCTTTTTCAAGCCAAGCTTTTCAATCTGGTTTTAATTGATTTGCTATGTAAGCATCATACAACATCATATAAATTAGAGATGCACAATATGTTGCACGTCTTCTGTTCAAAAGTTTGTGCTCTCTACAATTGCTAAAATGTTTTTGAAAGTCTATAGTGTGGATTTTTTGGTGAATATAGAGTTCAGAAGAACAGATCATGATTCTTTATTGATACTTTTGAGCAATTTTATGCATCTTTGCTGAATAAAAGTATTCATTTCTTTTGAAAAGGCTCCATTTACAGTTTTTCTCAATTGGCTTGGCTCATTTCTCAAAACTCTAAGATCATTTGGCAAAACAGTCTTACAGTTCAGCACAACACTATAGCTCACTTGCAAAAGTTCATACCTCTCCCAAAACAGTTCACTCATGTGACAAAACTACATTTCTTTCTCATTTAAATAGTCAGTGCCCCCAAAATGCTTAGTCCCTTTGGCATTGTGTAAGCACTGCAAGCCAAAATGTTTAGATGTTTTGTCACTATGGCAGAGGACCATTGAAATATCCCTCATGTCCACCTTCAGTCTTAGCCCAGTCCTTCATTGACAATGGTTACAATACTCTTTTTTTGTCTAGCTAACAGAATACAATTGTGTATCAAACTGACATTTTTGTTGTTTTCTTTTGGATTTTAGGGTAAGAGTAGCCTCCAAGATTTGACATCACACATTGCACTCATACTGCCAAGGAATTGTCACCATTATCTTTCACACACATAAAGTAACTTCCAAACATCAGATGTAAAAAAAATACATTCTCAAAACAACATGGACACACCTCCTTACATGTTACTACTCCACAAGTTCAACATACTGCTGGCCACTACTCCAGTGGTTCCAAACCTGGGGTACATGTACCCCTATGCAGAGGTACTACAGGGGGTATTTGACAGAAAGGGGAGGGGGAAATGACTAGACATCAATGACTAGACTTACTGAAATGTTACAGTAAAACCCACAGTATTAGATTTACATGGGAGGCACTGATTGCAGCTCTTTGACCAAACATACGGTTTGATATTACTCATCTGAGATTAGTTAGATCCTCCTTCGTTAGTCAAGTTCTGTCAATTACTGTAATAAATGTGTCAAATGTTCCAAGGGATTCATATATGGTATTCATGGTATTATGTTCTTGACTAATTTTGACAATTGAACAGACTATTGTGCATGTGATGACTTATACAATGAAATGACGCTGACACGTTTTGGAGTAAACAACCATTAGACTGAGAATGAGCAATCAGTTTAGATCAACAAGATCTATTCACTTGGAAATTCTGCTAAATGTAGGCTTCCTGTACTTAATCATTTGAAAAGAGGTACTGAGACATTGAGACATGTACTTAGGCATTTAAAATTTGATGAACTGAATGAGAAATTCAATTCTGTTGTGAATAATTGCCAAGTAGTTTGGAGGTTTGTCCATGTTGTTTTGAGAATGTAATTTCTCTTGCAAGAAATGAGCCAAACCAATGGAGAAAAACTGTAATATTGTATAAAATTGAGATTTTTTTTACATTTCCTTGGTCTGCCTCAATCCAGTAAACAAATCTTTGAACCAGTGAAGCCACCATATGAGAGAGGTAGTTTTTCAGCAACCAAGTTGTTCTCAAGAACTTGCACATGTCTGGACGTGAATGTAATGAGGCAAACGTAGCCAAGACATGTTAGTGCATATTCTGAATTTGAAATGTCACAGCAGACTACAGACTGCCACTGAAAAGGGGAAAATATATAAATCTGAGAAATAGAAACTGCTTTTGTGCACACATCTTTGTGGTGAGGTATGGTGCTCTTGTGCAAATAAGTCAGGCATACTGTCTCTGTGGGCTTTATTGCAGTTCCTCTAGGCATCTCTTTTCAAAGGTTGAGCGTTTGCTGTCTCCATGGCAACCACATCGCTCTATGGCTGCGTCAGGATATCCTCTGCATTTCAAAACAGTTCCCACAGTCTGTGCTTTCATAATAGAGTGCCACCTCCCCGTGGTCCTCAACTATGTCTGCCGTTAGATAATCATCACATGCAATCCTGGTATCGAACCGTGTGCTGTTCGGGTTTATGCGTTTTCATCCTGTTGCTTATGCCTTATACGAACAGTTCCACGTTAATATATTTGTGCACATAGGCTACGCTAACTCACTAAGAGGAGAAGAGTAATGTCTAATATACTGTGACCATTAAGGCTGTGTTAGTAGAGGACAGATCTTTTGGATGAAAAGCTTTGTGACCTAGATTTAATGATTGGGCATTGCAATTTTTTCAACTCTTTAATGGATCTGAGAGAGAGAGTGTGTGTGTGTTTGTGTGTGTGTGTTGAGGGATTCAGACTCCAGCTGCACAGGTCACTGGGCAGACTGGTCACGCGAGTGAAAACACACTCTCGTGCAAAATGGACAGAGCACATGAGCCAGAGAGCACTTTTCCACTGCAGATGCGCTCTCAGATACACAAACAGAAGGTCTCGGAGGGGCACGCCTGGGGAAAAGCACAGCAGAAGGCAGAAAAACACCCGGCCAAACTCTCCTGAGATCTTCCTGAGCTGGAAAACAGGAGTGTGAGCGATTGCCCTAGACTGAATGTGATGCACAGCTGGCTTGAGAGGGAGGGAGAGAGCAGAGAGAGAGAGAGACACTGCATTTTATAGCGAGATGTACCTGCATACCTACATCGCATGTATGGGTGTGGGTGTTTACATGGTCAGGAGATTGTTAGAAGGAGAGACGATGTGCAAAAGGAAGCACTGGGAGGAGGTCGAGTTCTTCAGATTTCTTACCGTCCTCTGAGGCGAGAGAAGTAGATGGCAACAGAGTGTTAGTGACAGCGGCAGCAAGTTCCTTTTTGTGCTGCGTGTAAACTAGTACAGAGAAACACAGAGAGAGCGAGAGTGCCTGTGCGAACGATTGAAAGGGAGAGAGGAGGGAGGGAGTTGTGTTTCAATGAGAGCGGACAAGGGGGAGCAGCATACCCCTAATATGAAGCAGGCGCCTGGACAGCAGCCTGCACTCTCTCCATCGGGGAAGATGGAGCCCAAGTCTCTGTTCAGTCTGCATAAAGCCCTGGCTCAGCCTGTGAAGATGTGCATGTTTGATTTTCCCGTCTCCATCCTGGATGATCTGGTAAGAGACAGACTGCAGTTGTTTCGTTCTGATTCACCTGGTGCGAGTTTGTGTGCATGTGTTTTCATTTAGTTCTAGTATGTACTCACCCTTTGGCTGTATTCTGCTGTTTTCGTGCATGTTGGCTTAGAGCCAGTCAGGACTTTAACTGTCGGTCCTCTGTTATCCTCAGTTCACACTGTTCCTTGTCATTAAACGGGTGACAACTAATCGATAGCGGCTTTTGGAGTTTGTCTTAATACGCTCAGTAGTGAGTTCTACTTTTGGCATGCGGAACAGGATGTTGCTATGCTACCCGTGGTTATATGGCGTTTAAATGTCAGTGGCACATTTCGGACAGAGATGTTCAAGGAATGTGTGCTACTTTTGCTAAGTAGCTGAGGTTTTTATGTGTCAGCCCTTCTGCAGGTGTCAGTATGTCTAGGTTACAGAGGATTCCTTTATTGCATATTATATGCTTCACTTCAGTACTGCACTGCAACTGCTTCAAGTTTTATGAGTCATCTTGAAATGAATGTGATTCACTGTTGGCCCTGTGGCTTTTGTTTTGAACCTGTTTGAATAATTGTTAATGACTTGGGTTAATATTCATTTATTCAAAAATATGTTAAAATTGCAGTTCGTTCTGCAGTGTCTTTGCATACACCTCTTAGGCATGTTTTTAATTTCTAAATACAAATTAATTTCGATATTTTTTGGAGGACTGAAAGTAAAATAACGTTTGGGTGATTCAACTGTAAAATCTGAAAAACTTCTGAAACTCTTGAAAACAAAACCTTATTTTATTATTATTTCTTAAGAAAAAATATATTATAAAAAGAAAACTGCTTTACTGCTTATTATTATATATTTTAAAAACGTTGTCTGCCAAACCTAGAGGAAATACAAGAAGGAAATGGTGTCAGAGGACCCATGTAGACCAACATGGCTGAGTCAAGGTCAAAAAGTCTCTTAAAATATGAGATAATTGGTCGTAATACATTAGTCATTAGACGATGTTAGATCAGGTTATAAAATATCATGTGGTGCGAACTCCCAAAAATGTGTGTTTATATGTGTGTATATATATATATATATATATATATATATATATATATATATATATATATATATATATATATATATGTGTGTGTGTGTGTATATATATATGTAGATGTATATATGTATATATGTATGTGTATGTATATATATATATATATATATATGTATACACACACACACACACACACACACACATATATATATATATATATATATATATATATATACATATACATATATAATAAGCCATGATGCTTGAAACAAATCTACTAGCTTTTTTATTTTTTAATTATTATTATTTTATTTTATTTTTTTATATTTAGATGTGCATCTATTCACAGTGCAAGGAAAATGTAACTTTTTTGTTCCTAAATTCATTTGAATTAAAAAAATGTTAAAAAGTTTTTCAGAACCCCCTGAAACCAACATGAATACAGAGTACATTTCTAACAATTTTGCACATGTGTTTTCAACCAGATGTTTTTTCTTTATCATGGATGCTCAATTCCTACCTAAGTCTTCAATGAATGAACACTTTAAAGGAAAACTCTGGCGCAAAATGAACCTTTGGTCTAATAAAACATTGGTACCTAGTCAATCGTTCTCTGAGATTTGTTTTAATGATTATTGAATGTAAAGAGTTTTATCTCTAAAAACTGTTTAGTGTATAATGCTGAGCACTGGGGGCATTTACTAAGTAAAAAGAAAATGAGGTTCCATAAATGCAAAACGAAGCATTGAGAACTTTGTAAGTGTACAGACCGTTCAATAAGAAGATACTTATATAGACAGTTCACTTTGTGATACAGACAAGAGCCATCTTAGAAAATAGTCTCGATAAGTCGATCCCTGAACGCCGTTCATACAGTTTAGAAGTTCGCTGAGCTTCATTCAGTTCAGCTCACTCAGCACGACGTTCGTGGTTTGACTTGTCGTGACTGTTTTCCAAGATGGCTCCTGTCTGCATAAATGAAGTGAACTGTCTTTATAAAGTATCTTTATAGTATTTAAAGTAACGCTCTGTACACTTAAAAAGTTGTCAATGCTTCGTTTTGCATGTAGGGACCCTTATTATGTTTTTGTGTTAGTGTGGGGCTATTTTGAGCCTTGTTAGTGGTATAAACTAGCTATTTCTTTTTACTTAGTAAATGCCCCCATTACTAGCATTATATGCTAAACAGTTTTTAGTGATACAACTCTTTACATTCGTTTATCATGAAAACAAATCTCAGAGAACAATTGACTAGGTACCGATGTTTTATTACACCAAAGGTTCATTTTGCGTCGGAGTTCTCCTTTAAATTGATCTCAATATATGATCTCAATACAAATAAAGATTCATACACATCAATACACTTGGTACAACAGATTTATTTGATTAATAATCAAAATATTTCTAGCAGTGATATTTGGCAACAGTGGTATTGGTATCAGTCTGTACTCATTGACTGGACAGGGCTTTTGATATAGTTTTTCTTTTGGCCTTAGTCGTGAGGAGAAAGCACTTTTAAATGCCAAGTTCTAAGTGTCAAAGCGCCTTTGAATTGTAATTGAGCTCCAGAGAATAAAGCAGGGTAATAAATTGAGCCACAGAATGGCGTTTCTGTGGCACTCAAGAAAGGAAAGTATGTGAGCTCTCTCTGTGAAAAAGAATCAGGGATTTTCATACTACATTAGGTCAGTGAATTAAGTTTTTGACTTATTTTTTGAAAAGATGTCTTCAGTTCTTAAAGCTGTTGTCAGATTGCACTTCCATATTGAGAGCTGTTTCACATTGGCATGTTATAACAACATTATTGTTTTAAGCCACATAGACATTCATTGACAATGTATTTCCTCTTAAACATCAGTATCCACCTGCGGTATGTGCTTGTGGGTCAGGTTTTGTCAAGTCTCACACATAGCCAGACCTTTGAAGATCCAATGGCTTTTCCTAAAACTCTTAATACCTTTCAAAAACGTAATGTCACTAACCTAAAAAACTGTCAAATCCAGTGATTATTTTGTATTTCATTATTTTTCATCAATGGTATACCTAGACTTTGTTTTGTGCTTTTTAAAATCATACTTTATGTTTTTACTCCTGGAAGTTGTGTGAAATCAGCCTATAAGAACAGACAGATTACAGAACTATCAGATGTTTACAGAATGTGTTTTGCCCTGATTTTTGAGACCAAACACACCCACAAAGAAAGTAAAATCGGTTTTCACCAACATTGATTGACTCTAAAATAAGTAGGATTTGTCACTGGGTAAAGAACCATGGTTTGGTAGGGTATTAAAGAAGGATAACAATGCAGGGTAAAATGATAATTAATACACTGCACACCATGTGAACATATGCTCCTTCACATGGTTTTAACACGTTGGAACAGAAAGTTATCATACAGGTTTTTAGTTTTGTGTGATTGCTTCACTTGCACTTTCCGTTTTGTGTGGGAATTCTTTTTAAATTCCCGGAGGCTTGCGCATTACAAATGAATCCTTGGCAACCTTGAAGGTTAATAGAAGAGCTTCAGTAGATGTTGTGGATTTCAGTGAGAGAGTTGTGTTACCGTGTTCCCTGCTTATTGATACAGCTGTTTGAGTCCACACGTGTCGGACAGGGCCAGTGTTTTGGGGTCAGCGAATGGGGAAGGAGAATTTTGTGCTTCGTATCGGTCATAAGATCAAGGATCTCTTGCAGTTTATGGTACAAAGACTCATTCAGGAAGGTGATGTGCTGGAAAGACAGAATTGATCAACTCCTTCAACTGATACATTGGTGTGGCTTTGGCTGTGTGTACGTGAATGATGATCTGTTCTGTGATTTGGAAGATTTAGATAAAAGTAAACAGGTAAGAAGAACTACTTATTTGTTCTCTAATAGTCTGAAAATTTATAGTTAATCTAATCAGAACTAGTTATCAGCTGATAGTGTTCTATTAATGTAGTCAAAATAAATATTTTAAGATTACAGTGTTATGTTTATTAATATTTAATATTGTCTGTTGTGTTATTGGTTGACTATTGGATTAATGTCCAATAGACCAGTTCTAAAGATCAGTTCCTGGAGCATGCAAAGAGATTTCTTTGGAAGTTAGTAGGCTGCTTCTATAGAAATATATTGAAATAAGGGAGTAGAGTGTTTGTGTGTGGGTGTGAATGGATACCAATGAGTGACAAGTTGCTTCCTGCATCTTTTAAACCATTCTTGGCTGTGATAGTATCTTTCAGGTGTTTTCAACAGGCTGAGAAGTGTGTACCCTATCCTCTTCTTGGTCTTCCTTTATTTTGACCTAGTAAAGGAAAGAAAGAAAGAAAGAAAGAAAGAAGAAAGAAAGAAAGAAAGAAAGAAAGAAAGAAAGAAAGAAAGAAAGAAAGAAAGAAAGAAAGAAAGAAAGAAAGAAAGAAAGAAAGAAAGAAAGAAAGAAAGAAAGAAAGAAAGAAAGAAAGAAAGAAAGAAAGAAAGAAAGAAAGAAAGAAAGAAAGAAAGAAAGAGAAAGAAAGAAAGAAGATCAATAAATTAAACGTAATCACTCAAAATTGCACCTATTTGATTGCATTCTTTTGACAAGATACTGGGTTGTTGTGTATCAGATTGAAAGTATGAGTATGCAAACAAGGAAAACAAATATTGCATATACAAGATAACTTGTTTGCAGGCTCATTACATTTGTCCCCATTTGAAATTGTGTACTCTCAAAGTACAAGAGTTCTTTCTCAGGTTGACACAGGTTTGAGAGGAGACTGGGTTCAGGGTGAACATTGTTTGCTAACATTTATGTGAGAGCTCTGATGGCCTTGATTCCTGATAGAAAGGAGAATGAAAAAAGTTCTTCTTGATCCTATTATCATTTGACTGTGTTTGTCTGGGCAAAAGAACAAAAGAGAACAAATGAAGCTTCTCCAAAGAATTATAAACCATGCTGGTGCTGAAAGAGAACAACAAGCTGTTATATCAATCTCAGCAGAGAGCAGTGCAAATAGAGGTTGTGCAATTGAGTTACAGCTGCGGCAGAGATAGCCTTAAGTATACATGTTACAGCAATCCCAAACTTTTGGTGCCATGGGTCATCTCTTTTAAAGAACAATACTGCATGGACATTTAGGCTCATATATGTTTATATATATATATATATATATATATATATATATAATGTCATGATACACACACACACACACAGGTAAGTTCCAATAGCAGTAATTTATTTGGGTAATTTAGAGATTACCCAAATAAATTACTGCTATTGGAACTTAAATTACTGCTATTGGTAATTTAAAAGAACAGGCAAGACTTCAAAGTGATGTGACGAAAAACACCGACTCTCGTAACAAACACTAAACAGGCAGGGTATATATACACAGAACATGACAATCATGATGGGGAACAGCTGAGTGCAATGAACCGTGATAAGCGCAGACAAGGATTGTGGGAATGTAGTTCCAAAAGTGAATGACACCATGGGGAGGGAGGACCTCTAGTGGACACCAGGGAACATAAGCCAGACACTGTGACATGACCTCTATGGGAGCGGCCCCCAGATGCTCCAAGACAAGACTAAAACCCAACACAAATGTTCAGGAGGGAGGTGGAAAGGCAGAGGATCAGGGGTAGGGATGGTGGGCCAGGTCCATGCTGGGGAACAAAAGCGGGAAACGACGACTTAGCCGGTGACCAGGGCGAAGCAGACAGTTCATAGAGCGGCCAGGACTGAGACGACAGGGCGGTGAAGAGCCTTCGGGCGTCCTGGGGGACGCAGGTTGTGCAGCGGCCAGGGTGGAGGCTCCGGAATAGGTACCGGCTCTGGCACAACAGACATGAAAGGTCTGTGTAGGGCATCTCCAGGATCCGAGCTAGATGTTCTAAATAGTTGGTCAGTGCCCTCGCAGCTACAAGAATGGCTATCTCCCTGAACCATCTCCGGCTGGGCAGACGGGACGTGAACACTCTCTCCAGCTGGGCAGACGGGACGTGAACACTCTCTCCGGCTGGGCAGACGGGACTAAACACTCTCCGGCTGGGCAGACGGACGTGAACACTCTCTCCGGCTGGGCAGATGTGGCATGAACTGTCTCCGGCTGGGCAGACGGGACTTGAATACTCTCTCCGGCTGGGCAGATGGGACGTGAACAATCTCCGGCTGGACCAGACGAGACGTGAACCATCTCCGGCTGGGCAGACGGACGTGAACACTCTCTCCGGCTGGGCATACGTGGCATGAACTGTCTCCGGCTGGGCAGATCGGACGTGAACACTCTCTCCGGCTGGGCATACGTGGCATGAACTGTCTCCGGCTGGGCAGGTGGGACGTGAACACTCCCCCTCCTCCGCCGTCTCTGATGGCGATGTGACGATTCTGTGCTGGACGAGTTAGCGGCGGATGGAGTTCTGGGCTGTACACTAGCCCAGGGTCGAAGGAGTGACCAAAGCGAGATTGGTTCCAGAGCTCACCTCTGGCACCTCTCCTGCGACCTCCGCAGGTCCCCGAAAACCTGGCCAGACGGGTTCTCTCAAACAATCCTCCTCTCTCAAAGGAAGGGGCCTCAGGGGACTTCCCCGCTATGGTCTCTTCCCTGATGCGAGCCCACAGTGCAAAACACTCGAAAATCTTCATTCGAGGCGGCACTTCTCCAGATCGCAACCTCCCCCCCCCCTTGGTGGCTGGGGAACAGGCTCAGAAACCCATACTGCTGGAACTATTCATGATGGAGTCGTTCTGTCACGATACACACACGCAAACAGGTAAATTCCAATAGCAGTCATTTATTTGGGTAATTCGTACTCACAACAATCCAGGCAGGGGTCAAAATCCATCCAAGACAGAACAAGGACAAGACTTCAAAGAGGTGGGACTAATAACAATGACTCCGTAACAAACACTAAACAGGCAGGGTATATATACACAGAATATGACAATCATGATGGGGAACAGCTGAGTGCAATGAATATTGATGAGTGCAGACAAGGATTGTGGAAATGGAGGAAGGAGGACATATGGTGGACACCAGGGAACCTAAAACCAGACACTGTGACATAATACAATATTCATTTTAAACTGTAATATTTCACAATATAACTGTATTTTTAATCCAATAAAAATCAGCCATGGTGAGCATCTAAGAGACTACTTTCCATAAAAACCAATAATAATAATAATCTTACCTACACCAAACTGTATATCTATATATTTATATATATATATATATATATATATATATATATTTTTTTTATTGAGGGTGAAAATATGTTCTAAAAATGTAAAAAAATTGCACAAAAAAAAGATTTCAATGCACCTATAAGTGAAGTATATATTGTCTTATGATATTGTCAGATTTCACAATATCATCATAATGGTTACCTCAGGGAAAATGTAGTATGGGAAAGCACCAGGTGCACAGCTGCTTCTCTTCTCGCAAAACACAATTCCTCTGGGTTTGGGTTTCCTTTGGAGCTTTGCGTCATTGTTGCAGTCATGCCCGAAGAGTAAGTTACCAGTATTTTCCAACAGAGGGCGCTATTAGTATGTATTAAAGTCAGGGTCGTGGCGTTGGTAAGATCCTGTGAAGATCCATGTTTGGGTTGGGTGTTTTTTGGTAACTAGGCTAGTAGCTAAACACATATTTTGAGGTTGAAACAGGAATAACCTAAAATTTGGGTTATTCATATACCGGTTGCTGTATATATATATATATATATATATATATATATATATATATATATATATATATATATATATATATATATATATATATATATATATATATATATATATATATATATATATATATATATATATATATTTATATATATTTATATATATTTATATATACATATATATATACATATATATATACATATATACATATATATATACATATATACATATATATATACATATATATATACATATATATATATATATATATATATATATATATATATATATATATATATATATATATATATATATATATATATATATATATATACATATATATATATATATATATACACATATATATATATATATATATATATATATATATATATATATATATAGTAAATAAGTAATATATAAGTACAATTTGATGAATATATTTACTGAGAAAACAAACCTGTAGGCTACAATATACTGAAAGACAATATGTTATTTTTAAGTGTGTTTTATTGTTTTATTTATGTGTTTAGCCTATTTTGTATTTTCTTAAAAAAACATGTCAAACATGATATATAGACAATAGAATAGTTAAATGCACTTATAATTATTGTTTTTGTTGATTTTATTTTTTATTTTAATTATTCAATTTGAGACACGTGGTTAGAGAACAAAAGCCCATTTAAGCCTGAGCTCTATAATGAATCATATGATAGTTTAATTAATGCCACACAATTATTACAGTTGCACTCGTCTATTTTTGGCCTGTTGGGTAATAATCAAGCGATTAAAAGTGATATTTTTAGTAGCGCAAAACAGAGTTTCCCGGAACCTGACATCACGATTAGTCATAGGAGGGGCGGGGCCACACGCGCGCTACGCTCTGCAAGGGGCGGGGCCTAGCGGCTCAGACAGGGTATTCCCTTCTGTACTTCACCAGAAGTCCCGAACCCATACAGACAGTCGTTTCTAAACCAGAAGTCTGTATAACAGAATATGGAGTTTGTTATAAAATAATAGATTGTAAACAGTGACAGTCTTTCGGTTATGGTCTACATTATGGGGATGCAGTCGGACGCTCTGGGTGTCAAACCGTCCCCGGATGAGTTGTTTGAGTCCAGCACATGGAGAATTAAAAACATTTGGGATGGGGTGAAGCTGGAGATCGCGGCCGGAGATGGATGTCCGGTGGTCTTAAACAGTTTTACGCATTTGGACCCTGATCTGCCTATGCTGGAGGTAATACAATGATTTAAACGTAATAGCTCAAATCACATTCATTCATTTAGGTTATAACTCTTATAAATGCCATTATTATTTTTTTTTAACTAAGCGAGTTATAGTCTAGTTGGAAATGTTATTTCATTTAGCTTTGTTAATGTTAAATTCTTGTCTGAATTCTTGCTTTGAAATGAATGGTTGTTTGTTTATATTATATTTGGGGTTTTTTTACGTTTCTTCCTTGTTTTCTTGGCATTTTCGCATAATAGTGTCGATGTATTTGTTACTGAGCTGGCATGATTGTTTTTTTTTTCTATTTTTCCATTTTTTTCATTCTTGTATAAAACTTTGAGCTACAACAGCTTAGAGTAAATAACGTTTTCAAATTCTTTTGCTCTATTTGCTCAGTTGCAAATTGTATTGGCTTTATATTATCTATGAATTAGTCTGCAAAGGCGCAGCTGCATCTGAAACAATATATATATATTCCACAAAAAGACAGAATAAATGCATTTACACAAATATCTTGTGCCTAAAGGCCCTCACGAAGTAGGTAAACCAAAACTGAGTCTCCATCATAATCTTGGCAAGAGTACGCCGTTCCCCCTTTTCTCCAACTTTCCCTTCTCTAAATTCTCCCCCAAAAGGGCCATGGAAATAAAACAGTCAGATGAGATTTACGTCCCCTTTAGGCATTAAATAAAAACACATAGGCTCCCCTCAGGATGATTTAGCTATGGACATGGAAAGAAAGGTTAATACAATCAGATATTATTGTTATTATGTTATGTTGAGAGTTTAACAGGGGCTGTTTGTTATGATGAGATTGCCCACAATATTGTAGATAGTCAGCTGAGTATAAATTATTATATTTGAAAACCTCTTATATAACATGTGACAGCGCATTAACTTGCCAGATGTGATGAAAGACTTTCATTATTGATTTTCTATTTGTGACTTCTTAAACTCTCCAGTGTAAAATGTTTTTCTAGGTTGTTTTTTTTAAGCCAATTATTTATCACCTATGGCAGTCATGCATTTTACGGTGGCTAGGTTGTTATGCTAAATTTGAGATATCTGTCTATGGTGTGTGAACAACATGTCCCCTTTTTATCTTGTCTTTTAATACAACAGCACATTGTTGTGACTTCAACGGCAGTTCACACCAAAACTTGTTTACGATGTTGCAGCTTTACTATAGTCATGCACAAAAAGAAGGTTCCAGTGTGTCACCAGCTGCTAACCTTCCTGGACTAAATCTAATCGGCTCTCATTACACAATTAGTGATGGTTAAATCTCCCGTTCCTCCAGCACAGCACTGGAACTCTTCTCCTTTCTCCTTTAAAGACATCATATTTTCTTATTCATCCATTTTAATGTGAAAATAGTTGCCACGTATTGCTCCAAAACTTCCAAAAGTTGGCCCTTGGGTAACCACGAGTGATGGACGGAGTTGCAATGGTCGAATAATTTTGCTATAAATCCCTCTCTCTTATCTTGTGCTCTCTCATCCTCTTTCGTTTATGGGGTGGCTTGTAAAAAAGGGGGGCACAACAGGCACTTATGTCTGCTTTTAAAGTGATTCAAGCCTGCAGATGGCCTGGCAAGAGCTCAGAATTGGTTACATCATCCTTGAAGATCTAAACCAAAACAGCAGGATGTAAAAGTAGAAGTACGCTTGTATAATAGATCATTGGCTCAGTACATATCAGCTAATCTCATAATGTAACAGCTGCCATAAAAGAACCCGTGTATCTTGTGTAAGAGCACTTTAATGCTGTGTTATTGTCTTAAACTGATGACTCGTACATTCACTACCTGTCAAAGTTTGGGATCAGTATGATTTTTTTTAAAAAATTATGCTCTAATTTTCTGAGATGTTATTACAATTTAAAAATAAAATATTTTCTAATATAATAGCAATTGTCATTCATTCCCAGGTGAAAAAGACGTCCAATTAAGTGTATTAAAAATGCATTACATTATATTTGTATTGTACTCAAAACATATTTAAGTACATTTTTAATACACTTAATTGGACGTCTTTTTCACCTGGGTTCCTGTGATGGCAAAGCTGTATTTTTAGCATCATTTTAGCATCAAATATTTGTGCTGCTTAATATTTTTGTGAAAACCTTTATACTTTTTTTAGGAGTCTTTGATGAACATAAACAAAGAACAGCATTTACTTGGAATATAAATCTTTCGTAACATTATAAATGTATTTACCATTACTTTTGAACAATTTAATGCACCCTTGCTGAATATAAGTATTAATTATAATTAAAAAAAAATCGTATGAGTCCAAACTTGGGCACTGGGAATGCTGGGTTATCGCTTTAATACTATTTGTCATTGTTCTCCTGGGTTTGTCAAAATTGTTTACGAATTCTCCATTCTTCTTAAAGAGGCCTTTGTGTGATAGATTGAACTCAGAACGTCATACTGAGGACAGCGGAGCTGAGCTTTGATTAAGGAGGAGAACAGACAGGGGTCACATTGACACATACAGAGACGCTTTTGTCATGAAAGATCTCTTGAATGGAAATAAAGGGGTGAGAGGGAGGAACAGTGGATGTGAGAGGCAGCAAGTGAAAGTGACAGAGTGCGTTGATGTAAAGCAATTGTATAAGGCGTAATATACAAATAATTAATGCACTGTTAAATCAAGTTTGTTAGGTTATTTGTAGAAAAGCAGCTCAACTAGTGGTGCTATCACTGACAAGGTCATAGGTTCAGTCAACCCGATCTCACGGGAATTCGTACGAATTTTACGAGGTGGCTAATTCGTAACAATTCATACGACCTCACTCGTACAAATTAGTACGATTTTGCTAAATCGTACATATTTTATGAATTGGCCAATTCGTATGAATTCGTACGAATGACCTACCCCTAACCCCGCCCCTAAACTTAACCGTCACGTGGGTTTAGACAAATCGTACGAATTTGTACGAGTGAGGTCGTACAAATTAGTACGAATTAGCCACTTTTTAATCACTCGTACGAATTCGTATCGAATTGGTCGTGAGATAGGGTAGGTTCAGTTCACATACTGATAAAAATGCACTGTAAAACACTTTGAATAAATGGTCTGCCAAATGAATATTTCCTAGTGCAAAAGTGACTGAATGGAATAGAATAGCATAGAGTTTTTAAACGAATCGTTCACCAGAATTTGAAATCTTTACAAAACTAAATTGTGAGGATAGATGATATGAAGTGAATTTTTAACAATATCCTGTCTGTTCAACCCAAAAAGCACAATTGAAGTAGGCTATCCATCCTAATGCGCCATATTCTAATCCCTTTTAAGCCACCCAACATCAGTTTTGGTCATGAGACACACGGGAACAACTTTTTTACGACCAGAATATACATTGATTGTGGTTTTTCATTTAGAATGTAGACAAATACAATTCTTTAATGTGCAGAAATGATCAGCTCTCAGAATAATAACACCATACATACATTCCTTATATCTACATCTGTGCTATTCTGGAGCCGGACAGCAACCACACTCGGCAGTTCTGGGCTGCACTCAGGCATAATTCTTTCTCCAGGGCTTATATTGGAGAATTCTTTCCTTGGTTCTGCTAATCTCATTCTAAAATGCTTGAGCAGATTTCATGAAAATCTTGGCACAACCAAAACAAAGGCAAAATAGTTAGCGACAGCAACATCCTGTTACATCCAAGCCAGAAAAATACTGATAAAGCCATTTATCAAATTGAAAATATTCACAGTATGCAAACAATACAGAAAAGCCCATCGGAGGTTAATGATTGCAGCTCAGTGATGTTTTAACCAATGTTTTGGAGAAAGTTGATGCTCTGTAAAATAATGTGAAATATTGTTACAATCTAAAATAACAATTTTCTACTTTAATATATTGTAATTACGGCTGTCAAACGATTAATCGTGATTAATCGCATCCAAAATAAAAGCTTGTGTTTACATAATATATGTGGGTGCACTGTGTAAAATTATTTTATATATAAATACACACACATGCTTGTATATTTAAGACATATTTTCATGTAGATACTATTTATGGATTTATATATAATTTACATTATATATAAATATATTCTTTAAATGTACATGCATGTGTGTGTATTTATATATATATATATATATATATATATATATATATATATACTGTATATATATGAAGAGTTCAGATGCAAAAGCCTCTAAGTGCCATGTGAAATTTTCTTCTAAAATGATCATTTTTATCAAGCTTGTATATTTAAGTTCAGTAATTTCACTTAAATGGCAATGAAGATTACCTATTAATCGTCATTTAAGTGAAATTACTGACCTTAAATATATAAGCTTGATAAAAATGGTCATTTTAGAAGAAAATTTCAAATGGCATTTAGAGGCTTTTGCATCTGAACTCTCCATATATATATATATATATATATATATATATATATATATATATATATATATATATGTAAGCAATAAGGTAGGTACGAGAGGCTGTGCTGTATCGTGAATAAGTAACGCCACACTATTGCCACACAATATTTAAGTAAAACACAATGTTAGTGCAACTTTCTTGAAGTAAAATCACTAAAAGCCTACCTTCCGCTGGAAAAAATAGTCCCCGAGTGTGAACAGCAACAACGTTCCAATGTGTAAAATGCATGAAAGCTCAAATGAAAACAACATAGAACCGCAGTGTTGCGCAGCGATCAATAGAACCGTTGGGTGAAGCGGTCGCAGCCGGTGTTTTATCGTGAATAAAGCACAGCTCTTGACCAATCAGAATCAAGGATTGGAACTAACCCTTTTATAAATATATATACAAAATAATTATACACAGTACACCCACATATATTATGTAAACACAAACTTTTATTTTGGATGCGATTAATCACAATTAATTGTTTGATAGCCCTAATTGTAATGTATTACCATAGTGGCAAAGCTACATTTTACTCCAAATACTCTAATTTTGCTAAATTCATCAAGTCTTCAGTGTCACATGATCCTTCAGAAATCATTCTAATATGCTGATTTGATGCTTGAGAAACATTTCTTATTATTATCATTATCATCAATAACATTTCTCATTATTATCAGTGTTGAAAACTATTGTGCTGCTATTTGTGGAAGATTGAGGCCTCTTTAATTTTTTCATTCCTCTTCAGATGAATATGTGTTTCAGTGTTTATTTAAAATATATTTTGTTGGAAGCAATGTAAAAGTCTTTACAGTCACATTACATGCCAACTTTATGCCAACATGTCATTTGTGTCACTCTCATGCTTTAAACAGTAAGCCTGGTTAGGGCCTGGTTAAGTCTGGAAACTTTCGGAAGAGAAATCACCTTTATACCTTTCTTTGCCTTTTTTCCACTGTCGATATTTGCAGCAGTGAATCTGGCCATCACTCCGAGCTGAGGTTTAATGTGCTGTAACCGAGTGTGCTGAAAAACCTACTGAGCAATGCCAAAATACACACTCTGCTGCAGCTTCGCTCGACATAGCCCTACTCTCTCTAGGTTAATAATCGTGCAGGACCGTGAATCTTGAGAGAACATATGAAAAGTAACCCAAATCCATAACTCTCATTACACAAATAAGCATTTGTTTTGCTTCTGGCCATTACTAACAGAAAATAGATTTGGTCCCAGCTTACAGTGGCTTAAGCAGTGATCTGTTTAGGGCATTTGTAAATATCATATTACAAGATAAATCATTCTCAGAGACAATTTTTTTCACAGCTATGCGTCATACGCAGCCAAGGCAATAAAAGCAAACACGCTTAGGTATTCAGACAATGTTATGACACATTATGAAGAATACGAATGAATGTTAGCCTTTTGAAGCCCGAGCTTTTTAATGATCAACAGGAGGACACCTGACGCTGAGAACAAGCAGATTGATCACTGCTGCTTTAAATTCCTTTCATCTGACCTCATTCGTTTACTTTCTCACATTGTTTTTACAGCTGCAAATAAAATGTGGTCTTGCATTTCAAATGCACTGTTTTTCGCTGTAAACACATCAGACGGTCTTTGTCCATTGCGACAGGTCTCAGTGTTTTTCAGCATTTCATGCCATTAGTAGCATGTTAGAACAGATTAAATGACTGTGGAAAGTCAGTCCATGTCATTTCAAATCAATCTGTTTTGGAATACAAAAACAGGGATTGTTAATATTTAAGTCTATTTTTAACATATCTTGTTTTTCTTGATTACAAGATATGTTTTTTTATAATGTTAATATGCTAAAGAGGACACGTAATTGGGCTTGTCCTTTAACATCTTTTAACTCCTCCCTGATTTTGACAGCAGGAATTCTGCATTGTTTTTATGTGTTCCAAGAATTGTTTGTGAAGGATGCATCTGTCAAGGAAGCTGTTACGCAGTAACTTTTCAGCACTTTTTGTCTTTTCACAGGAAACCCTGTGGCTTTAGTGGATCAGAGGCAGTTGAGGGGTTCACAACATAGTTTGAAAACTGTTTAATGTCTTATATCATAACATTTTCAGCAAAAAGCAAAGCCTGTGATTAGTGAAAAACAATATTCTTTTATCATACAAACATTTTGTTGCGCTTTCCCAAGCGGCCTGTAGATATGACGTGGATTTTCCCTTAGAAAGTACAGCTGAGTGTTGGTGCTGTTTCTGTTTTGAAATGTCAGATATCACAGGGTCCCTTACAGTGCTCTTGTGTTGTGTCAGGCCTTTTTTGTTCAGGTTTCTGTGGTCAATCTACTGCCCACTAATGTCAAAAGAGTAAGGGATTTCCCAGAGTGTGCGTAGATTTATCTAATATACAAGATAGCATAATATAATATAATATAATATAATATAATATAATATAATATAATATAATATAATATAATATAATATAATATAATATAATATAATATAATATAATATAATGGCAACCCATACAGGGTGTTTCCTTGACTACAGCCCTGGATGAATATAATATAATATAATATAATATAATATAATATAATATAATATAATATAATATAATATAATATAATATAATATAATATAATATAATATAATATAATATAATGGCAACCCATCCAGGGTGTTTCCTTGACTACAGCCCTGGATGGATAATATAATATAATATAATATAATATAATATAATATAATATAATATAATATAATATAATATAATATAATATAATATAATATAATATAATATAATATAATATAATGGCAACCCATCCAGCCCTGTGATATGGATAATATAATATAATATAATATAATATAATATAATATAATATAATATAATATAATATAATATAATATATATATATAATATAATATAATATAATATAATATAATATAATATAATAAGGCAACCCTATCCAGGGTGTTTCCTTGGCTACAGCCCTGGATGGATAATATAATATAATATAATATAATATAATATAATATAATATAATATAATATAATATAATATAATATAATATAATATAATATAATATAATATAATATAATATAATATAATATAATATAATATAATATAATATAATGGTGACCCATCCAGGGTGTTTCCTTGACTACAGCCCTGGATGAATATAATATAATATAATATAATATAATAGCCTATAATAGCATATAATATAATATAATATAATATAATATAATATAATATAATATAATATAATATAATATAATATAATATAATATAATATAATATAATATATGCTCTGAGATCTCCATCACGATCATTGTGATCATCAGAGGGAAATTGTCTCGCATACAGACATCGAACATCTTGTGTGTTTTACAGGTTTGTGCAACATTTCAACATTGCTTGAAAGCAAAAGAAACTTTGTTCCTTTTTTTTGGCCCATTGATGCACACTTCCAAAATATCACAGCAACCATATTTGAAAGAAACTGTTATGTGGCATGTGTGTTTGTGTGTTTGTTACCATAGCTACTTCTGAGCAGAGAGCAGGGGTTGGGTTATCTTTGTTTAACCAATCTCCTGTAGAAAGCTGTTCAAAAGACCATGCACTGACTCACGCCCACACTTACACAGGATACACACCACACGATTGGCTGTTTGCCTGAGGCAAAGCTGAAAGTTCTCTGGGAGTTCCCTCTTACTTTCCATTATGACGTCAGCTACAATATGAGTTAGTACCCTTTTTCAATTAACTGGCTGCAGGCTTTCAGAATTTAGCATTGTGTATACTTCTGGAATGAAATCATTCAGTAATATTCTTAGACATGTTTTTATAATAAGTTATGTCAAACTTTTGTTGGTTGAAGAGAGAATTTAGACCTTTGCTGAATAAATCAATCTCCAGTGGCACATATTCTTGCAATGAGACTTGAGACCAACATTTGCATCATGGTTCATCCATGCCAATAGGTGTCAGTATACAGTCCGAGATCTCTGTCTTATCGGTCAGAGAAAATCCACTGTTTAGTGCACTGCACATTGAAGATGTGGAGTTGAAGGGCTGGGTAAGCCTTGTGACTGTGGCTGATAAAGAGCCACACTCTTGGTCTTGTGCACTTGGTGTTAAGGCTGTGTGTGGATTATTTAGTATTAAATGAGCAGTAATCCTAGACTCACCCTTAAAGCTCTTGCTTAAAGCTCTTGAGTGACCTTGCAAATTCACCAAACAAGGCAGTGAGAAGAATAGCACTTATTTGAGCACAGTTATCTTTGCTATATATATATATATATATATATATATATATATATATATATATATATATATATATATACACTGTATACACTCACCTAAAGGATTATTAGGAACACCATACTAATACTGTGTTTGACACCCTTTCACCTTCAGAACGGCCTTAATTCTACGTGGTATTGATTCAACAAGGTGCTGAACGCATTCTTTAGAAATGTCGGCCCATATTGATTGGATAGCATCTTGCAGTTGATGGAGGAAGCTCCCGTTCCACCACATCCCAAAGATGCTCTATTGGGTTCAGATTTTGGTGCTTTCTTGAGCACCAAATCAGCATATTAGTATGATTTCTGAAGGATCATGTGACACTGAAGACTAGTGTAATGACTGCTGAATATTCAGCTTTGCCATCACAAGCATAAAGTACATTTTAAAATATATTCAAATAGAGGATATGTATGTATATGAAATAGAAGAATGTCTGATAAGGATACAAGGACCAGAATATTCAGTCCTTCTTCCCTCTTTTATCTGTAGAGCTCAGTTCAGGAGATCGGAGAGGAGGTCGAGGACGGAGCCATCTATACCATCACGCTCCGAAAGGTGCAACTCCACCAGACGGCCAGTAAGGGGCAGCGATGGCTGGGCGTGGAGACAGACTCCGCCCTCAGTTTGTACCGAGACCTGCAAGGGTCGGACCATGAAGGCTGGAACGCTGGAGAAACTGGTGGAGTACATGGTTTTGGCCTTCAAAGGGAAGGACTATACATATGTCACTATTTTCCTCTGCACATACCGAGCTTTCGCCACCACCAAACAAGTGCTGGACCCGCTGCTTAACAGGTAAACGTGTCATCAATCCCTAGTGCTTTTAGAAATATTAAATCATACACTACAATATTACCTACAATGCATTGTTATCTATCTCAGGTATGCCAAACTGCATGATCAGCCAGTCTCAGGCAAGCCAAAACTCTCCTCAGAGGACCACACAGAACTTAAAAAGTAAGTCTTTATGTTGTTCAACTGAACCCATTTTTAGCATATCTGGTATCAGTCGATATTTATCTGTCATATTACATGAAAATAATATAATTGGCTAATCTGTATTTTGATATGGGTGCAATTTTAATTTGATGTGCTCGACAGTTCTGTCTCATCTATCCTGGGTGCATGGTTGGATCAGTATTCTGAGGATTTCTGGAGCCCTCCTGATCATGGATGCCTGCAGAGCCTCATATCCTACTTGAAACTCAACTTCTCTGGATCGGACCTGGAGAGACGAGCCCATAACCTGCTGGAACACTTCCAGCAACGGCAACAGTCAGAGGTTGAGCTTGAAGGTACAATTTCTCAAAGTGATTGAATCTCTGAATAACTGAAAAATGGTATTTCAAACTGACTGTGAGAACTTCTCTTATTCTTTTTCAGGTGATCTGTGCACCTTCCCCTTCGCCACACCAGAGGAGAGCAGTTTGGAGGATGAGTTCTCCCCTCATACTTCATGTCCTTCAGTCCTGCCCTTGTCGCTGAGCAGTTAACGGTCATGGATGCGGTAGACATCAAGATTTTGTCAATCTGTCTTAATGGCAAAAGTCTAAAGGCGGGCATACACTGTGCGATTTTCGTCCGATTTCGAGCCGAATTCTGACTCCGTGCAACGCTTTTCGCTGTCGGACCGATTTTCAGCTTTGTCGCGAGTCGTTTGTTCGTGCAGTGTCCGTGCAGTGTACAGGGAAAAGCGAGAGGTGATTAACCTCTCACGATCGAACAATCGGATGAATTTCTGGCATGTCAGAAATTTTGGTCGCTCCTCGTGACTATATCGCACAGTTGAAGCAAAGCTACGAACCGATTGCCCTAAACTCAGTGTTTTTCCCTCACTGCGCCTGCACGAAAACAGAAGTTTAACCATTTCATCTGCAGCAAAAATACAAACGAAAGAGAGGAGATCTTTAAGTTCTGTAGTTCAAACTAGCTACAAATTACTGTTGCTTACCTTCAGTTCGTGTTGCAAAATGGATAATATTACCCACGTCTTCCAAGCCACCTGCTATGTAACGCCTATTAATTTGTTAAACAATGTTTTTGAAATAAACCTGTTTTTAATTTTCATTATTAATTAATTATGGTAATGTTCGGACATATTGTAGACTATTAATAGCTATTTTATATGCCTATAATTTTCGACCGGGGGTTATCGCAGATATTACACGTATAGTGTGAGCAGTGAAGTCGCAGCTGGACGATACAGTGTGAGCACATAAATCCTGAACTTTGGCTTTGCATCGCATGCGATTTACTCGTTGAGTGTGAGTAGGTGCCTTGCTGAAATCGCACAGACATTGCACAGTGTATGCCCGCCTTAAGTAGACAGCTGATTGGGACATGGTTAGAGATTAATTTGGAGTTGGGAAACTGAAGAAAGAATTAGACTGTACTGTACTCATTACTTTTCTATGTCATTAAATACTTTTCTATTTAAATACATTTCTAAAGTGTAAATAAAGCTGTCCTGCAAAACATTTTCATAGTAAATCGAATTAAACTGGTGAATACGACTGAACTCATTGTGTTTCACAGGAGCTGTTTAAAAGGGTTGTTCCCTACCATTGTTTGGGTGGCATATGGTCCCAGCGGGATAAGAAGGGCAAAGAGCACCTGGCCCCCACCATCCGTGCCACTGTTGCTCAGTTCAACAGCGTGACCAACTGTGTGATTGCCACCTGCTTGGATAACAGGTCTCTCAGACCCTTTCAAAGAGCGAAGCGCATTGAACACTGGATAGAAGTGGCCAGGGTGAGACACTTACACAAATTATGATTATGGAGACAGATTATTGATTAATAAAGACTTTTTTTCGCCTGGTTCCTTGCACAGTTATGATTATATATAATGCTATGACCTCAAAAAACTTATAGTGCATGATTTGTAAACCAATTCACATTTTTATCACACAACCAGCTTCATATGAATGGCCTTTCTGATGTAGTAAACTTGTGGTTCATGAACATCTGTTTGTTTGTCTTCAGAAATGTCGTATCCTGAAGAGCTTCTCCTCTCTGAAAGCCATCTTGTCCGCCTTGCAGAGTAATGCCATCCATAGGCTGAGGAGGACCTGGGAGGATGTGTCTCGGTAAGAGTCTGACTGGATTTCTGTCAGCAATGCTAAGCCAGAGTAAACGCTAACACTTTAGCATTAGCATTAGCCACTGATTAATAGTAGCATGCTTCTTGTGTGTTTAGTCATACAGACCTCTAGATAAAGCTTAAACAGCTAAGACTTTTTATTATAGTGGGGCATTTGGAGATGGAGGAGCAGAGGAGATTTAATGCTAGTTATTTACAGACCGTGTTTGGAGTTCACATAGGTGTAATAGATTATGACTCAAGCTGTTTTCTTCTGCTTACAGGGAAAGCTATCGTACTTTCCAAGAGCTGTCTGAAATCTTCTCAGATGACAATAATTACTCCCTCAGCAGAGAGCTTCTCATTAAGGTGAGTAAAAAAGTTGTTGCTTTGCACATGTACATTAGCACACCCAGATAAATTAAGACTTTACAATTAAGCCCTATTAGTTCACATTAGCTAATGCATTAACTAACAATGAGCTACATACATTTGTACAGAATTTATTCATCATTGTTTTCACTATGTATTCACTATTTATTGCTCATGCCTGTTCAGTTTATTAACATGAAAAGAAACAACATTTGATTTTAATATTTTATTTAATTAACAAGGTTGATCAATTCTTTAGAATAGTTTTTTATTGTTAATTCATGTTAACGTGATGTAGTTAATTTATGTTAACAAATAAAACATTTTTGGATTTTTAACAATTACATTTCCCAAAATAGTAAGGGATAGTATGGATCCATTTTCAAAAGAACAAGCATAAAATAACATGAAAAGGTTTTTTTTTTTTTTTTAAGTTGTAATTATTGAATAAAGTATATTTACATTTTGTGAATTAGAAAATGATTTCTTTCAGTTTTTAATTTGTTTTGTAAAATCATTAATTTGTTATAATATAATACTGTTTTGATCCATTTGCAATGGTTACTATTTTCATAATGTGATATTTGGTGACCCGCAAACATCATAGTTATTATTAATAATAATGATAGTATTTGGAACTCACTTTTCAGAAATCTAGCCACCTTACGTTGCCAGTCACATGTTCAAACACCAAGCATTTTTCAAATTTAAAAAGTGTAGTATAAGCCACAAACGTTTGCTGTATCTGTTGCTGGGGAAGAACAGGATGTGGTAACATCAGCTTGTCACAGTCATTTCAGCGTCTGTAAAGCTGTTTCCATAGCAGCCACAGGGTAAACAGAAAATCCATTAGTGTTAAAAGCATTATGAAACTTTGAAAAGAGAGAATTTTGAACAGTAATTTTTCCTCAGAAAGAAAATGTATTGTGTATTGTCCCAAGAAAATGTATCAGACCAAATCATCGTATTAGAATGATTTTTGATGGATCATGTGACTCTCAAGATTGGTGTAGTGATGCTTTACCATTAAAGGAATAAATACACTTTTTTAAAAACATTCAAATAGAAAACAGTCATTTTAAATTGTAATAATATTTCACAACATTGCCTTTTTTGATTAAACAAATACAACTTGGTAATAAGCATAGGAGACTTTTTGTCAAAAACATTTAAAAAAATTCTTAATGTTTATGAATATTCTCTGACAATCAGTTTTATCTAACACAATTGTACTTCTCAAGTTAATATCTTGTTTCAATGGTGTTTTATTTAACTTAACAGAACAGATACATACTATTCAATTTCATCACAACCTTGTTATGGCAACCTGACGTTCCATGACACAAATGTAACTCAGAAAGTGTGGGGACTAAAAATAGTTTGAGTTGTGTTCATGTTATCTAGATACTCCACCGCACAAGTAACTTTCGGAACTTGCGTTGAAAATAGCTGACCTCAATAGAAAGAAACCAAGCATGATGAAAACTTTCCTTTCCGTACATTCAACAATATCCTTGGTATGTGTGTTGGGGCTGAGAAACCAGCAGTTGCTGCTGTTCATTAGGAGGGAATTCCTGTGATGAGGTCACAGGCCTTATGTATGACCAAATAAACGGCCCTCCCTAATGCCAAAGGGTTTCCCCAGGGTGTTGGTTGGCACTATCTCTAAACACCATACAGTTAAACTCCCCGTCCATTCTACGTCATGGTCTATCATGGCAGTGCAGTCTTAAGATTCCACTTTGACATCCTTATCTGCCTTCAGGTTATACGGCTTGCTAATATTGCGCAATGCAAATGCTTTCCCTTTTGAAACTCAAAATGATGATGTGAAACTAATATTTTGCAGGAGGGCACCTCCAAATCTGCCATCATCGAGATTAACCACAAAGGAGCACAGAGAAGACACCAGCAGCAAAGAGACATGGTATGAACAGGCATAAATATCACATTATTGGAGTTGTTATTAAGCTACAGCGCCCTCTTATGGTTAAAATGAATCTGTCCTGAATAAGAATATAAATGGTATGTTTATTCATCTCTTCTTCTCACTGTTGTTTAGGGTGTCAGTGCAAGGAACTATTCCATACCTTGGCACTTTTCTGACTGACCTAGTTATGTTGGATACTGCTATGAAAGACCATCTTGAGGTGAGGGGACAGAGATCCGGGAAATATTTTTGTAATTGGAAAATATCCTGTTTTATAATTTCTGGTTGTTGTTTTTTTTTTTTTTTTCAGGTTGGGCTGATCAACTTTGAGAAGAGAAGGAAGGTGAGTCTTTGTGCACAGGAATTATATTTTATAAAATGCATAATTCCATCCCTGGATGCTGATCGATCAATACAATGTTCCATGCTAACTAACCTGTTGTAATAATAGCTAAGATGTGAAACACCTAGACACTGTGTTATCCATAAATATGAGGGACTATATCTTATTGTGGAAGGATGAATTTGTTATAATATATTCTTAAAATATGTAATAAAAAGCAATAAAAGCAGTTTATTGTAAATAAAGGCATACTTGAAGGCCATTGTTATATCCACAGTATTGCATGGCCACTTAAACCTTATTGGTTAAGTAAAGGCTGGACTAAAGGCCCATTCACACCAAAGACAACAGCTATGATTATTCTAATTCCATGAGAATAGGGAAGTCCACACTACAACTATAACGATAACGACACAGAAGAACGATTTTTGCCAGCTGATCAATGACAAAAACATTTGACGGCTAATCAGAATCCACCCGAGTTTAACAATCTTGGTCATTTAAAGCAGCAGACAACATAACTGCACCACATGCTAATAATAAACAGGATCTTATCATCTGTTGGTGTGAATGCTAATATAGTTCTAATGTGTTTTGGTTGTAATGCATGATGTAATTGTTTTAGACTGTAGAACAATTCTATAGGGGATTCAATAAAAAATGTACGTCTAATGTTAAAATGTATGTTTCAAATGTAACATTCACCCTTTAAAAACTTTAGAATTAAATTAAAAGAGCAGTTTTGTGTCTATCCTAACCTATTGTTAACTGGTCGAAGTTGATATGGGATTTAGAAACTATTACTATTACCAAGTAATGCAAACACTGTTGAAGATGTAATTAGTAACTATTAATGAATTGCTTTTTTAGTAACTTGTCCAACACTGCATAAATGCATGCACAACTAAAATGCATTCATATTTAAGTAAAATGAATAAAAATAAACAAAGTGCATTATTTTGTTTATTCTTTTAGGAATTTGAAGTGATCGCTCAGATCAAGTTGCTGCAGCTGACCTGCAATTATTACAACTTCGCCAGAAACCAGCACTTCACTGACTGGTTCAAGAGAGTGGAGAAACTTACAGAGACTGAGAGGTGAGAAAGAAAAAAGAAAACATGAAGGATATGAAAACAAACCATTTGAGAGATATATGATAGAAATAATAATTTAGGATATTTTTAATATCAGTGTCTTTTCTGTTTCAGCTACTCTATGTCCTGTGATATTCGAGCCGCCTTCTGAGTCGGTGGGCAAAAAGAACGGGGGCATCATCAAACGCACTGAGCGAGGAGTCGGGTTACAGCAGCGCAGGGACGTCACACTCAAAGTCCTTTGAGCAACCTCGCTTAAGCCAGTTCAGAAGAGAGCTTCAAAAGATGGAGCAGATTCCCTCAGCCTCACCTCAGTGGGATCCAGCGGCTCAGACGCAGAGGAGACGAGTCTCAGTCTGCTGAACTCCCCAGAATCAGGGAGTCAGAGAGTAAGCCCATATTATTGTTTATTTATAGTCACCATGGTATGCTTGTATAGATTTAGATATAGACAATAATGCAATTGTTGGCAATAATGCATGATATAGCAGTACCAAAATGATTAGCAATCGAGATTAAAGATTATAGGTATCGGACGATTTTTGAATGCGAATGCTAATTTCCCTTTATTTTTACATTTGACATTCCATCAAAAACTATATAAAACAGTCATATGTGAAATAGTTCATACTCACACATTCATGTTTAAATACACTAATAATTTACATAAAACACTGTTTAATGTAATCTCTTGCCAATCTCAAAACGAATATCTGTTCATATGTTCAAAATCTGTTATTCATACTGTACATAATAATCCCTAAATTCACTTGAATTCAGCATTGAACCCTCAAACCGTATTCACTTTATAGCCCTTAATCCTGTAAATGTGGATAAATGTGGGCACAGAGGACTCAGGTGTGATCCTAATTTTTATTTATTATAAATGTTAGATCACTGTCTTCGATAAAGTTTTGTCTATCCATTTTTGGTGTTTTTTTTGTTTTTGTTTTTTTTTGGGGGGGGGGGGTATTTTTTAATTTATTTACTTAAAAGGTACCATATTTTCTATGTAAATTATGCTTATTTTTATTTTTTTTATTTTTAACTACACTAAAATATCATTCCAATAAGTTCTTAGAAACCTAAAGATGAAGTGACTTTGCTGTCACCTGGTGTCTTATTTTGGCATATTTTAGAATGCTCTGAATTACAATTTTTCCCATTCATTTCTATGCCCATTTTTGACCCAAATACAAGATTAAGGAGTTTTTTTCACCCGCTTAAAATTGTAGAGTTGAGTCAAAATTAATTGTGTGTGTTCAGGAGGCAAACTTAGGAAAAGTAGCCAAGTCTTGTACCGCTCAGATTTAACCTATTTAGACAAAATAGAATGGAATTTTTTACCAGCCATTATTTTTTTTTTATTTATAAATGAATTAAATAAGTATTAACCTGACTATTGATTCTTTCTCCAGACATCCACACCAACTGTGAAACATTCTACATCAACCTCAGATACAGGGGAGCTTATGTCTTATTCCTCTTCCAAGGTATTTGCATTTTCTTGGGCGTATTTTATTATTTCAAGTGAATTATTATATAGATATTTTATGAGCGTTAAACTTATTCACTATTTTCCAGCTCTGGGAGTCGTCCACCCCTTCGTCTTTGGATGCTTCTGTATCAGGTTTGGGATTGGAGTCTGGCTGCAGTAGCTCCACGTCCTCATCATCGTCCTCTTCTTCAGTATCCGCCTCCTCTGGACAGGCCTTCCACTTCCACAAACGGTCGGTCTCTGGTGTCTCTGACTACTCGTCTCTGTCCCTGCCGCTGTACAACCAGCAGGTGAACGACTGCTGCATCATCAGAGTCAGCCTTGACACGGACAACGGCAACATGTACAAGAGCATCCTGGTGAGTGAGAGACATTACGAAGACAAGTGATGAAGGAATATTAGGGATGTGGTTGTAAAGTTAATCTCAATGATCATGTTTCTTAGGTGACTAGCCAGGACAAAACCCCTGGTGTCATTAGGAAAGCCATGGTCAAGCACAACCTGGACAATGACAAGGCTGAAGACTATGAACTATTTCAGAGGGTCTCAAAGCATAAAGGTAAAAACTTGAAACAGGGATGGGAAATATCAAAGGGCTTGTTTTTTTTAGGAATATTTTGGCACATTATCAGGTAAAATTAGGTTTTTAATCGATCAGTATCTGATGATTTTTTTATATATATTTAATTATACAATTTCTATATTTTTATATTTAAATGACCTTGGCTGTCATCTAACGCTCTCTAAAGTTATCTTTAAGAACAACAATAATTTAGTAACACTGTAAAATTTGAGATTTAGCAAATCTCAAAATTAAAGGTTACACTTTATTTTGATAGTCACTTTAGACGTTCAACTAATTATAAGTAACTTTTCAACTACATGTCAACTAACTCTCATTAGAGTATTAGTATATTATAGTAGACTGTCAGTAGACTGTTAGGTTATGGTTAGGTGTTAGGGTTCGGGTTAAGAGAATACGTTTACTTGTAGTCGCCAAGTTACTTATAGTCAGTTAAATGTCTGTTGGGGGACCAACAAAATAAAGTGTTAGCAGATATTAAGCTGACAGTCTACTAATACTCTAATGAGAGTAAATTGACATGTAGTTGAAAAGTTACTTTTAGTTAGTAGAATGTCTAAAGTGGACTATCGAAATAAAGTGTTACCAAATTAAAAACCCATTTTCACACTATACATTATAATGTTTTGATGCTCTAAATTCACTTGTAGTTATTAAAATGATTAACTTTTACTATTTCAAATAAAATATTTAAAACGACTTTATATTTCAAAATTAATTAATTAATCTATTTTATATTTATTTTTAATATACAATTGTTTTAAAATAAATGTTTTACATTTTAATATTAGCCATTTATTGGTTATGAGCCACAAAATGAATTGCTATTTGCTATTTCTAGTTGATAGCAGGTGATATTTGCTCATTCTAAAGAGCATTTTATTGAAGAAAAAATATAATATCCATGTTTATGTCTAATATCCAGGAGTAGTTTTAATGTGCATATCTGCTAAAGGTTTAGTCACCTTTTAGAAGTACATAAGCATTTAAATAGCCTCAAATCGAACGCATGTTGACTGAAAGCTGCAAAACTCTGATTCTAATGGGATTTTCAATGTTCAAATTAAGCTTGTAGACATTTTTAACCATATTCTGTTTTTACCCCACAGAACTCAGAATCCCAGATAACGGAAACGTTTTCTACGCCATGAACTCATCTGCCAACTACGACTTCTTGTTGAGGAAGCGCGGTGCCCCCAAAACCTGCCGCTCGAAGAGCTCCCCAAGCCTGACTCTACCACGCATGAAGCAGAAAGGGTTCAAAATACCCAAGGGCTTCTTCTGAAAGCACTCTTCTGAGTTCAGCAAGCCTGAAACTGTTGAAGATTATCAAGAGTCACTTTAATATCCCGCCACAGTGTTATCTGGATATTTTATCCAATGGATTGCGTTATTGAGCAGCTTGTTTCTTACAGGAAGCTATGCCTGTGTTTCCTGTCCTACGGACAATGCGGACAGGCACAGGAGGAACACTGTGGTTCTTACAAGGTTTGCCTTAAGACTGCACATGCGAGGCACAGTGTGTGTGGGAAGCATTAACCAAATGCAGCCATTCACGCATGAGCACACTAAACAAAAACATTTCAAGCACTTTAGAACGGTCCTTAAAGCAAGAGATTTGTGGAGAGCGGATGTGGTCGTTGGTCATTTTCAAATTCAAAGTGGGGTTTCTTTTCGATTCCCCTTTAAACAGGTTCTCCCTTCGGACTCTTGCAAAATTTGCTATCACAGTCTCTCAGAAATTAGGACATGGCAAGATTACAGTATTACATGTTCAATGCAAACTATGTAAAGTGTACAGTCTTGTTTTCTTTTTGTTCTTTTACATGACTGATTTGACTGTTGCCAGTTTAGCTTGCCTGTTTTCCCAGAACTTATTACAACCCGAAATTTACCTTTCCGGCATTAATCAAGACTGAAGGATTCTCTATTGACTGCCTAGTGACTTGGTTACCTTCATGTGGAGGCTCTGACAGTCACAATTGAGCATGAGGAGATGACAGGTCTAAGGTGCAGGATTTACGCCATTATTTATGGTTATTTAATAACCATAAATAATATTATTAATGCATTTAGAGTGCAAATGTCATCATCCGTGTCTTAGAAAGATATCAATGCCAAAGCCGTTCTCTTTTATTTGCAGCTGGCCTCTCTCTGTGTTTCACATAATAGAACGCTGGATCTTTACAGAAAAGCTTTTTTGTACCAAACACTGTGAGTGGCTTCACCCTGCTAAGCCTTTTTGCATTGTGATCTATAGTGCTTTCTTACTATGTGGTCTAAATTTGAGGGGATTTTGTTCGCATCAGGAGATTTACAGATGTGTTTGCTCAGCCAGAGGTGAATGTTAGTGTGAGTGTGTGCGTTTCGAGAGAAATTATATAGAGGAATTTATATTCTAATATGATGAAAGAAGTTTACCAAGTGTTGGTGCTTTTCTGCTAATATGCCAACTATATAACTGAACTGGAACAAAATATAGATTGTGCTTTATTTATGATTTATGAAAAGATCAAAATGCATGGAGAAAATATATGCCAATCATGATGATTCCACTGTTATAAATATCTCCTTGTCAAAACATGCTGTCAGGAAGATGCAAACATGAATTAAAATGTTACTGCCTGCAGCTTGTCACTCTACTACACATGTGCCATATCCAGACTTGATTTTGTATTTTGTTTTGTCCCCTTTTTTTACCCTTTTGTATGTCTGAATCTAACTCTGAATGTCCAAGTTTGAATGTTGAACTCCAGTTTGTGCCATTTCCCCATTTTTATTTATTTATATGTTTTATAATTGTTTTATTTATAATTTTACTGTTGTAAAGATAAATTAATAAATGCACCTTTGTATGTACAAATGAGCACTACATTTTTTTAAACTTACAAATAAATGTGGAGGTGCTGAGAGCCCAATACTTGATGTCTCTGTGTTTTTTGATTTCACCTACATAAGCCACATGTCTCATATACAGACATTATACAATCTGTGGGATGCAAAGTCTGAGACCACAAAGAAAAAAATGCTTTTTATTTTAAAAAAAATTAATAATAATAATAATTTGGAATATATTCAAAATTTTGCAATATTGTTCTCCAGCATGATTTTGAGTATATGTTCCAAAGAGAGTATTGTGAATCTTGAAAGTAAAAAAATATATATCTTTTGTACAAAGAAAGCTTGTATGATCAGTATTAAAAATTTGCTTCTTTAATTAGTGTCCTACAAATTGTGCAGGATAACAAGCTTGCTGTAAAAATGACTTTTTTATGAAATCAATGAAATTTAGTTCCTTTAACTATATAAAACCTTTCAGACAGCTAAATGTAGCAATAAAGATATAATAATAATATTAATAATAATAATAATAAATATATTAATTACTTATAAATAAATGTCATTCATTTATTTTTAAGCCCAAATGGTAAATCACATAATAAATTGAAATGAGATCCAATTTAATAGACGGAAAGGTATAAATAGTTATAAATGTATAAATATAATTTATTTGTCATAAAAGCTTGTGGTCTCGCTAGATCTTTAAATTTAACTAGGTGTCTGGTTTGTTTGTCTCTGTTTTTCTTACCTGCAACATAAAAAAATAAATAAATTATATATATTATATATATATATATATATATATATATATATATATATCTTTATAATATTTAACAAAAGCTTTAAATGATATTTTCAATGTAATAATCATATAAACATCAGAATAAGTGTACAGTTTGGTATAAAAATATCAAATAAATAATTTGTGGAGCTCACCAACTTTTAAAGTCTGTATAGCTTTTTACTTGCCAAGTCTTTAATTGCTTACTTGTCTTACTACAGTCAACAAACCATAAAACTTAAACTTGCATTCATGAATCTGAAATATGGGCAAACATATATATATATATATATATATATATATATATATATATATATATATATATATATATATATATATATATATATATATATATATATATATATATATATATATATATATATATATATATATATATATATATATATATATATATATATATATATATATATATATATATATATATATATATATATATATATATTAATTCAATAATTGCACTTTTTACCCTCTTTAGGATATTCAGTCCAGGTAAATTTTAAAATAAAAAGGAGAGGTCTTAAACACTAAGTATTTGAAATGATAAATTCTGCCTCTCATAAATTCCTAAATCCTCTGCTGTGTTTCCTAAACTAATATGGTGTGAGCATAGACTGTAAAAAATTGTTGTGTTGTAACTTGTAAGCATAGACAGGTTGAACTTGTGAGTCCGCATACGTCATTTTCCTGCGCCACACAGGTCGGCGCTCACTACTCATGTTTATTGGAACGAGTCGCGCTAGCGATCAACATGGCTTTAAGCAAAACATACGGACAGAAACCTATTAAATTCCAACTGGAAGAGGATGGAGAGTTTACATGATTGGATCAGAGGTTTGTAATTAAACTCACTTAAACCAAAATGTATGTTTTTGAACCGTATATTGTTATTCATTGTGCTAAAAATACGTCAGCTAGCTAGCTAGGTAGCTAAGATTTGTTGTTGTTCGTGATAAGACCAATAACTGCTGAATTTATTGATGATTTCTTGAACTGAATCGGTCCCAGACATTTTACACATCAAGTACTGATGTATTATTTGCGGTTTAGTAGCATTATACACTACTGGATTACCAGAGATAAACATTACAGTCACTGACAGAACAGGTAATGGGTTTATTTAGTCAATACTAAATAATATTCCGTTATGTGTCTATTTAGGTTGGAAATTATCTGCGTATGTTCAGAGGGTCTTTATATAAGCGCTACCCATCACTCTCAAGAAGACTTGCGTCAGTAGAGGAGAGAAAGAAGATAGTCGCATCATCTCACGGTAAGTGTTGAATTCACTGTTAACATTTGATAAGATATCTGAGGACTGGGGGTTAAAAGTAAGCTGGAAATGGAATGGCACTTTCTATCTTAAAGTATAAGCAATGTTTTGTGTTAGATCACGGTTACACCACTTTAGCCACCAGTGTGACGCTGCTGAAGGCCTCAGAAGTAGAAGAGATATTTGATGGACATGATGAGAAGTACAAGGCCGTGTCAATCAGCACTGAACCTCCAGCCTATCTCAGGTAAAGTATTTCTCGTCTTATGAAATGCATTCACACTTGCTTCAAGTTCAAACATGCCCATTTCATAGTTTTCTTCTTCATAATTAAAATTACAAAAATGTGGAATTAATCATTCATTAAAGGTATAATTCACCCATACATAAATTAAAATGTTGCCATGAATTCCTCACTCTTGTGTGGTTCCAAACCCATAAGAAGTTTGTATTTCTTTAAAACACAAATAAAATCTGAGCAATTGAAACTGTAAATTCACCCAAAAGAACTCAGATGGTTCAAAATTATCATAAAGAGATCGACTTGGATTGAACAACTCAATTCAATGTATAACATATTTTAGTAGAATGTGCATTTTGAATTTTTTTTTATTATTTTTTTTATCCTAGAATAATTTTAGATTTTCTAGCATATATTAAATTAATAGAGATCATTTTTATTATTACTATTGTTCTTTTTATTCATGTATGTTTTTGAATATTGATTGTTTTGTGAAGACAAAATTGCTAAATTATTGTAAACGATGTATTGAAAAATCTATTTATTTATTTTTAATTTTTTTGTTATTATAATAATGTGGATTTTGCCATGAATATAGCCATTGCTGCTGATATGGCATTGCATAGATCTGACTATTTTTGTGTGGTGATGAAATTAGTCTTATGAGGCACTCTTTTTTATTTGGTGACTAAGTCTACTAAATAGTGTATTAAAACATTGTGGTAATTTGTGACCACAAATAAAAAATGTTTTTGTCCAGCCCTAGCTGTTGTATAACAGCACATCTGCTTTTTTAACCTATGGTTTTTCTTCACAGGGAGCAGAAAGCCAAGCGAAACAGTCAGTGGGTTCCCACTCTTCCTAATAGTTCCCATCACTTAGATGCTGTGCCTTGCTCCACCACAATTAACCGAAACCGAATGGGCCGTGACAAAAAGAGGACCTTCCCCTCTGGTGAGACCTTTTTTTGTTCATTATTTTTTTTTTTTTTTTTTAGTCTTTCAATCTCATATGGAGCTGTGCAACACAGTTGATTTAGTGACGCAAGTTGTGCATGAATAAATTGTTTATAATAAATATTGTATTCCATTAAAAAAAGAAAATGGTCATTTTTGATTGAATGTTCACTTTTAAACAGTACTCATCTATTGTGGCACACTTTGTTTGTCAAAAAAGCAATTAAAAAAAGAAAATAGAAATGAAAATTTAATTAAACAAATAAAACAGTATCCAGAAAATGATTTAAATTGAAAGCAGAATATTTATAGATTTTAGATTTCATAAAATCTGCATACTCATTTATATAATTTCACTGGTTTCATTTTCTTACTGTGTTTGTCTTCTGGATATGTGCTGTTACAGCTTTGATGATCATGACCCTGCTGTCATCCATGAGAATGCCACCCAACCTGAGATCCTGGTGCCCATCCGACTAGACATGGAGATTGACGGGCAGAAGCTGCGTGATGCTTTCACATGGAACATGAATGGTAGACTGTCCCTGTTTCACACAGTTTCTGAGCAGCATTCATTGAATTAAATTAATATAAGCTTTTTCACGCTTTACACAATATCCTGAACTCTCTTTTTTCCCCCTGACACAATAGAAAAGCTAATGACTCCAGAGATGTTTGCTGAAATCCTTTGCGACGATCTGGACCTGAGCCCACTGACCTTTGTTCCTGCTATTGCCTCGGCCATCAGACAGCAGATAGAGTCCTACCCCACAGACAGCATACTGGATGAGCAGATGGACCAGAGAGTCATCATCAAGGTACACACGTCTATGGCAAGCCGTTTTAGCTTAAATTGGACCCAGCCTTACTTGTCGTAATTGCATTTTTACTGGTAACAATTCAATTAGAGAGCTGTACAATTCAATTCTTACTAGTAAGAATAACAATTAGAGAGTTCTCTAATCCAATTCTTACTAGTAACAATTATAATTAGAGAGCTCTCTAATTCAGTTTTTACTAGTAAGAATGCAATTGCAGAGCTCTCTAATTTAATTTTTACTAGTAAAAAAATGAATTAAAGATATGTATAATTGCAGAGCTCTGTAACTGAATTAAAGAGCTCTGTAATTGCATTCTTACTAGTAAAAACTAAATTAGAGAGCTCTCTAATTATAATTGTTAGTAACAATTCAATTTGAGAGCTCTGTAATTAAAAATGAATGGAAGTCAATGGAGACATATGACTAGTAAAAATGCATTTGTAGAGCTCTCTAATTGTAATTGTTACTAGTAAAAATCGAATTGGAGAGCTCTGCAATTTTATTTGCTACTAGTAATAATTGAATTAGAGAGCTCTGAAATTGTATTTTCACTAGTACGAATTGAGTTAGAGAGCTCGCTAATTGTAACTGCTACTAATAAGAATTGAATTGTAGAGCTCTTTAATTGAATTGTTACTTGTAACAATTGCATTAAAGAGCTCTCTAATTGAATTACAGAGCTCTGCAATTGCATTCTTACTAGTAAGAATGGAATTGTAGAGCTCTCTAAATCAGTTTTTACAAGTAATAATTGCATTAAAGAGCTCTCTTAATGTAATTCTTACTAGTAAAAACTGATTTAGAGAGCTCTCTAATGTAATTCTTACTAGTAAGAATGCAATTGCAGAGATCTACAATTCAATTAAAGAGCTCTGCAATTACATTCTTACTAGTAAAAATCGAATTAGAGAGCTCTCTAATCGTAATTGTTATTAGTAATAATTTAATTAGAGAGCTCTATAATTGTAATTGCTACTAGTAGGAATTAAATTGTAAAGCTCTCTAATTGAATTCTTACTGGTAAAAATGCAATAATGACAAGTAGGTTTGATACAATTTAAGCTAAAACGGCTTGCCATACACGTCATTCAAGTACCCTTGCTTTCTGTAATTTCATCTGTTAATATCAGATCTCATTAAAGGGATACTCCACTTTTTTGGAAATAGGCTCCCCCAGAGTTAAACAGTTGGGTTTTACCGTTTTCAAATGTATTCAGCCGATTTTCTGATATTTAGAAGAATATCAGTAACCAGACAGTTTCTGCTCTCATTGACTTCCATAGTATATTTTTTTCCTACTATGGAAGTCAATGAGACCAGAAACTGTCTGGTTACTGATATTCTTCTAAAAATCTGAAAATCGATTCTAAATGAATTGAAAACGGTCAAACTTAAACTGTTTTAACTCTGAGGAAGTTGTGAAATGAGCCTATTTCCAAAAAGTGGAGGATCCTTTAAGCTGGAGCCACACTAAAATATTTTTAAAATGTTAGTGACTACAAACGTGATGAGAGTTAATAATACAGTTTTGTTTCTATAGTGAGTAGAGTGTGGTGTGACCACTAACAGATTCCATTTACAAATAATCCAGCCTGTGAACACGGGAAATCAGTAGGGTAACCTTATTCATCCGCACAGTCATGCAGAGCCGAAGCACAACCAAAACAAAGTTTTTCTGCAAAACACGTACAGTTTTTTAACCACTGGAGGGCCAAAAGTTACATTAGTGGACACATAAAAAAAATAGAAAAAACTGTCAAATTGAATGAATTCCTGACCCTTCAGCAATCAGTCTGATTTGTTGCGCAAGAAACATTATTATTATTATCAGTGTTGGAAACTGTTTATCAACTGTTTTAGTAACCACTTAATATTTTTGATAAAAAATGTTCAGGATTCTTTGATGAATACAAAATTCAAAAGAATAGTATTTATTTGAATTCAAGTAATGAATAAAAATTAATGTATATAAGTATTATTATTAATCGATTGCATAAAAATAGATTATGTGGTTGGTTATTGATTACTGTTATTATTATCTCTGTAGTTAAACATTCATGTTGGGAACATATCTCTGGTGGACCAGTTTGAATGGGACATGTCTGAGAAGGAGAACTCTCCGGAGAAGTTTGCTCTGAAGCTGTGCTCTGAGTTGGGCCTAGCGGAGAGTTTGTCACCACCATCGCGTACAGCATACCGTGGACAGCTCAGCTGGCATCAGAGGACCTACGCTTTCAGGTTCAGACTTGCACACAAATCCACTTCATCACAGTCCTTGCTGAGCATGAATCCTTTTTAAAAAAATTTCACTGCATAAGATTAAAATGTGGTTAAAAGTGAAGTGTAGGGCTGGTCCAGAATACCATTTTTTAGCTTCGAAGCTTCGGTAGTAATGAACATAGAATATTCGAAGCTTCGGAAAAATCAATTTGTATAATTTATATTTAAATTTTCGAAGCTGCACAATCTCTTTAGGCTGTCTGTCCGTTTGCATTTTGATTATTTCCATAAACCGTTCATCCAAACGACTTCACAGGGGAGTACAGTGTTGTATTTGGTGCAATATAGATAGACAGGCGAGACGCGACACATTCAGAATTTTTAATAAACTATACAGAACAGCGCAAATGGGAAGCGGCGCACCTCCTGCAAGATATGCTCGGAGAACGGACACTGCACTAGTGATATAAAACACACACTCTCTCTCACACACACACACAGGACTGTTAACTTAAGCAATATTTTTATTAAGGTAGTCTAATATTTTTCTCACTAACAAATCACTAACAAAGTAGAGTTGATTTAAATAGTGACAGCGCGCACCTCACGCGAGCAGGGATTAGGCCTAGCCATAGCCTATGCTCCGAAAACGGACACTGAGTGATATAAAACACACACACAGGTCTGTTAACTTAACCAATATTTTAATAAGGTAGTCTTATAATATTTTTCTCACTGACAAATTAAGGTAGGCATATATTTAAATAAATAAAAACGAAATTGAAATAAATAAAAACGAAATTAAAAATAAATAAAAACGAAATTGAAATAAATAAAAACGAAATTGAAATAAATAAAAACGAAAAATAAATGAACAAACTGTAATAGGCCTAAAGAAAAGAACACGGTATAATTAACAATAATTTTCTTTCAATAACATCACACACATTTCAATTAACGAACAGTTTTAAATAAAAAAATACCTTATATAGAATTAAACAAACTTTACAGAACAAGGTAATTTAAAATTATTAATACCATAGCGAAAACAAATTTTAGGCGGGCGTTATAGCGCAGCTCACATTTCAATAAACAGAACGTCGTTTAGTGACGTCGCAGTAAAATCTCAAAGTCTCCTATATTTCGCAGTAGATTGATTTTAGATTGATAATAAGGGTAAAAAACGCGTTAAAGTGATAATCCATTTTGTTTCTATTATTCTATTTTTCACTATGCAGCTTAACCCAAAATACAAGTTCAGGCATGCACTTCTGTCTCCATGCAAACTCCGCTGTTCTGCGCTCTAGTGAATACTCCCGTTGCAGGAACACAGTAGTCCAAGAAGTAATATATATTTATTAAGTAACTATAACGAAGTTATATGTTAAGTATTATATTTCACCAGATTTTATAGTAGTGTAAAACATATTATATGTATGGTGTGCAAAAAAAAAACAAAAAAACCCCTAATATCCGAATGTCACATTTTCAAATCGAATACCAACCCACCGAACGAATATTCGAATATTCAAATATTCTAGTCCAGCCCTAGTGAAGTGTTGATGTTTGGAGGCTTTTAAATAGCACCCTATCACAAACAGTTTAGTTTGACTGTTTAAAATGTTGCTCCATTTATAAGATAAAGAGCATAGGAGAGTGTTCAGAATTGGCTAATGTGAACTTTTTCCCAAGTTGGAAATCTTTTCAGACTGTGTCTAATATCCTTTATTACAAAACTCAATAACAGGGTCGTGGTGTTTTTTATCGTTTAGCCCAGTTTTGTGAACCTACATACTGCTCAAAAGTTTCGAAACAATAAGGTTTCTCTTTTAAATGTTTTAAGGTATTCTCTTAGTCTCACCAAGGCTACATTTATTTGACCAGAAATACAGAAAAAACAGTAATACTGTGAAATATTATTACAATTTTAAATAACTGTTTTTTATTTTAATATATTTAAAAGGTAATTTATTCCTGTGATGGCAAAGCTGGATTTTCAGCAGCCATTACTTCAGTTTTTAGAGTCACATGATCCTCCAGAAATCATTCAAGATCACTTTATATCAATGTTAAAAACAGTTTTAGCTGCTGTATTTATATATATATATATATATATATATATATATATATATATATATATATATATATATATATATATATATATATATATATATATATATACATACACATGTGTATATATATATACACATACATACATTCTACTACAAATAAGTAACTTTTCAAATAACTGTCATTAGAGTATTAGTAGACTGTCAGCTTAATATCTGCTAACACGTTATTTTGTTTGTCCCCAAAAGACATTCAACTGACTACAAGTAAACTTGTTTTCCTAACCTGAAGCCTAACACCTAACCATAACCTAACAGTCTACTGACAGTCTACTATAATATACTAATACTCTCTAATGAGAGTTAGTTGACATGTAGTTGGAAAGTTACTTATAGTTAGTAGAATGTCTAAAGTGACTATAGAAATAAAGTGTAACTGAGCTTTCTGTCCCTCCATTGAAAATGTATGTACGGTATACTGGCCTTGTCCAGAAAGGAAATAAAGACATCATCAAAGTAGTCTATGTGACACCAGTGGGTTAGTTAGAATGTTTTGAAGCATCGAAAATACATTTTGGGACAAAAATAACAAAAACTACAACTTTATTGAAAATTTTATTCTCTTCCGGTTCTGCGTTCGCTGTGATGTTGGTGACGTCTTTATTTCCTTTCTGGACAAGGACAGTATATCGTACATACATTTTCAATGGATGGACAGAAAACTCTCTGACTAAATCTTAAATATCTTAAACTGTGTTCCAAAGATGAACGGAGGTCTTACGGGCTAGGGACAACATGAGGCCGGTTTAAATTTTTAACTAACCCATTAATCCTTTTGATATTTATTTAAAAAGTAAACAAAAATCTAACCTTTTATTGAGGTAAAAGAATCGAAAGTGGGGGAAAATCACATTATGAAATAAATGTTTTTCTCCAAAACATGTTGGGAACAATTATTTGCCCCCTTTTATTAAATGTGTTTTGCAACCTCATTTTTCCAAGATAACAGTTCTCAGTCCTCCTATAATGCCTGATGAGTTTGGAGAACACCTGACAGGAGATCAAGAGACCATTCCTCCATATAGAATTTCTCCAGATCCTTCAGATTCACAGATCCATGATTGCACTTATTCTCTTCAGTTCAGCCCACTCATTTTCTATAGGGTTCAGGGGCCTCATTTATAAACGTTGCGTACGCACAAAAGAAGGCGTACGCCGCTCTCTACGCAATAGTTGGTATTTATAAAAAGCAAACTTGACGGTAAAATGTGCGGTCCTTCACGCAAGCTCTGACCCAGGCGTACGCACAAAAACGGGTGAATTGAGAAATGGCGACACCGTCGGCAGTTGGAAAAAACATGTGAAAGTGTGTGAAACTGTCAGACCGTTGTGTAAAATAAATGACTCTCATAAATAACACGAAGACTTCACAAAGCAAGTCTTACAATTAACAGCCTACACGAACACCGTTTGATCGATCTGCAACAGAAATGCAAATTAACACATATTTCCAAAAAGTGAAATATGTTCTGCAATATAGGCATGTTATACAATTCATCCTCATTAATAAGATGGTAAACAAAACGAAATAATGTACAAAACTGATATTCTCGCCAATGTGTCCGTCTAACGGAGCAGATATAGCAATTAGATAGTCAGTCAGATAGATAGATAATTAGGGAGATATATAGATAGATCGATAAACAGATGTATTATTTGTCCACTTGGGGAAAGTTGTTTTCATAGTAAAAATGTCTTCATCAGCTACGGAATCATGGTATTCATGCATTTGCCTTTAGTTTGTTTTATTTTTGATAAAATAACGTAGGCTATGACGTATGTCTCACCCATTCAGAAAGCTGCAAGAAATTACATTTGCGCTGAACTATTTCCCATTTCCAAGTAGATTATAACCGACATCTGTAGCTTGTCAGATGCAGAATTAAATGGGTGGAAATAAAATGCACCATCACAATGCGTAATGACGCATAATAGCTGATCTTGCGCTCTTCAGAAGATGTTGCGATTAAATTGAAGGAATCGGAATGAACGCATCATCTTCACAACAAAAGGTGTGGAAAAATATATTATTTATTCAAGAATTCCCTCATTGTGCAGTTTATTTCAGTTAAGACAGTCTTGATTTCGCCCAACTCCTTGGCCACCTCTCTGAGTGAATTAATGACTAGACGCTTTTTAACCTCGACTTTCCTCGACCATTTCTTTTTTATTTCGGCCACAGTCCGAGGTTGTGAGGCTACAGCATTTATGGCGTCTCCAACCATTTACCACTCAAGTGCCTTTTTTGCATTAGTAATGCCCACACTGTGCCCTCCAAACAACATTTTTCTCCTCTTTTCCACCTCGCAAACGATAACTTCTACTTCACATTGAGTGAAGTTACGTTTTTTAATTCCTCTCTGTGTTTAACATGATTTCGCAATCGGTGAATATTAACTTGTGGGCGTTTCACGGACTATTTATGGGCAACTATGGGCGTAACATGAAGCCGCAAAAGCTGCGCTACATTTAGAATTGATCGTGATTTATTAAGGAAAAATGCGTAGGATGTGCGTGCGCACGGTTTTATAAATCCGAATATTTCTGTGCGTACGCACGTCCTATGTTTCATCCGTACGCCACTTCTGACGCAAATCCTACGCAAAGTTTTATAAATGAGGCCCCAGGTCTGGGGCTGGGATGGCCACTGCAGATGCTTGGTTTTGTGTTCAGTGACCCATTTTTGTTTTTATTTTGATGTTGTTGGATCACTGTACTGTTGGAAGATTCAGACATGGCCTGTTTTAAGATTTCTAGCACAGGCTATCAGGTTTTGTATTTTGTCGAATCCATGATGCCATGTAACTGAAAAAGATGTCTAGGACCTCTGTCAGAAAATTAGACCCACAGCATTAAAGACACAGCAGAGTATTTCACTTTACACATGGGGTAACGGTTACTTTATTATCCCTGTGTGCACCAAACCCATTTTAAGTGTTTTCTGCTGAAGTTCCCAGAAGTGTCAGTTACTTTTCAAACGTTCTTAATGCAGCTGTGGTGAGATTAAGAGACTTACTTTCCAAAAAAAACTTGTCCAAGAGTTTCCAGAACTGTTTTCAAACTTTTAACCTGTACTGTGTGTAAATGGAAAATATCTGATGGCTTCATTTTATTTGGATGGTCCCTTTAACACATTCAGTTGGCTATAAGTAACGTTGCACCTGCATCTCTACTAACTCTCTAGAGTGTTTGAGTGTTAGTAGAGTATTACTAGACTGGTAGGGTTAGAGGGATTGAATAATTGACATGTAGTTACAAAGTTACTTATACTCAGTAGATTGTCTGTTGGAGGAGCATCACAATAAAGAATTGGCAGGTATTAAGCAGTCTACTAATACTCTAGAGTTAGTTGACATGTAGTTGCAAAGTTACTTAGTCAACAGGATGTTCAAATGGACCATCAAAATAAAGTGTTTCCTATCTGACTCAAAGAACAAGTTGTCTCTGAACTTTGGATTTGAGTTGTTTTTTTTTTCTCTTTTTGTAGCGAGAACCCTCTCCCCACAGTGGAGATTGCCATCCGAAACACAGGTGATGCTGACCAGTGGTGTCCACTGCTGGAGACGGCTGACAGATGCCGAGATGGAGAAGAAGATTAGGGACCAGGACAGAAACACAAGGTAAGAGAATGAACTGCCTTACTTAAGATACTATTTTGCCCTATAGCAGATGCACCAACTGCAGAGGCAAGCCATTTATCAATGACTATTATCGCTCTAAGACAATAATAATTTGCAGTGCACTTTCAACATAGAAAGATGAATAATGTACTCCGAATTTGGAAGATTTGAGAGGTGATTGTGACCATTCCAGTACTCGTATCAAACTATTTCCTGTGTATTTCAGGCGGATGAGACGACTTGCAAACACAGCCCCAGCATGGTGAAGATGACAGCCCTCTCCCACAACTAGGTAAATTTGAAGAGGAAATACAATAGAGCTACAACCCAGCATTACTGAAATAAATACAGAGACATTCCATTGGCCAGTCCCTCCTGATCAGAGTAACTCAATGTGAACGCAACATCTGCTTCAGTCTGGCCTAGTCAAGGCCTGTGTCGTGACCTTCCCCGTACCCAAAATTTGTCTGATCAGAGACAGGTCTAAATGTTAAAAGTATTTTATGGTATCTTTATTTGTCTTGTTTTGTGTATAGATGCCATTTTGTAAACAATGTGCTTTTAAATAAAATTATTAAGATAAAACTCGTTTGAAATGCTTTATTCCAAAAAGCTGTAGGTTCTTGCTCAAGGGCGAAATTAAACTAGCAAACTAGTCACTCGAGTGCTATGGATATAAAAATAATATAAGACATTTTTTAAGCAGAAGACACCAACAACCAATCAGATGGCAAATATGAAAACTTTATTCATGAGCCTTTAGAAAACAAGTGTGTTTATAAAAGTCTTCTCGCACATATATCCATGTTTTTTAAGCGTAATATTTTTTTTTTTTTGGGAGGACAAACTCTTCTGGACAATTTCAGTTTCACCACACAAAGCCTTATTGTATGTTGCAATGGTGCTGTGCTAACGAAGACCAAAGGCTTGAAAATGCATAGTCTGCAGTTCAATTTGGCATTTCAGATAGTCGGCACATTTGTGAATGCGTCCACCTCTGTCGCCCCTGACTGTTGTGGGGAAAGAGATATGCCACAGTATTGTACCCAAGAAATACTCTCTTGTGGCGTCCGCACTCCCTCTAAAATGATGGATTATAGTTCGAGAGATTGAATGGTTTCTCTTTAAACTCCAATGCTGCCAGCCACCACTACTTTGTAATATTCATTAAACAGAAGTTGACGAGAATACGGCAATTGTTTCAAACCATGTGGTGTGAAGTAAAACAGAAAGGCATTGTTCTTCCAGAACAAAATGACAAAGGAAAACCTGTTTTGTGATGTGCATGGCACTGAATGCAAAATTTGGATCCATTTATTTTGTACACAAAGGCACTACGATGACCATAGTGTCCGTCTTTCCTGGATCCACAGTGTACCGTATGCTCAAGCATTGTCCCTTCAACAAGGAGTCTTGAAATGTTCTGATTTACACAACTTGACATGCCGACATAAACTTTCCCAACTAAAACAAGCAGGACTTAAAAAGCATGACAATGTTTATTGGTCTTAGTGGTATTGAATCCTTCAGTTTTCTTCTCATTGTGGATCCTCATTTTGATCTTGGCCAGTCTCTTCTACACCTTGTCCATTCCAGGATATTCCCATCCCTGATCTTCTGGAAGGGGGCGTAACTCGGATCTTCTTGAGGTGCGTCAAACAAAACTCGACTGCAAAACATGACTGAATAGTTCTGATTTTGTTTGTTTCTTGCGTTCAAGCCAAACAAATGATAAAAGTAAAAAGCTTCATAGTAAGTTATAGTCATACTCACAAAATTCCAGGAGTGGCAAGAAGCTTTCTGCCTCCTGGCTGGTTAGGAAATACATCCTCCAAGAAGTAGTAGATGTGTCCTACACCAATGCCTACACCAATACACACACTAAAGTTTACTATAAAAGTTTGAGACCAGTCAGGCTGTTTTAATCTTTAAGTTAACACTTTTATTCAGCATAGCCATATATACTTAAAATTGAATTCAAATTAAATGCTGTTCTTTTGAACTTTCTATTCATCAAAGAATCCTGATAAATGTATCATGGTTTCCAAAAAAAAAAATGAAGCAGCACAACTGTTTTCAACATTGATAATAATAAGAAATGTTTCTTAAGCACCAAATTAGCATATTAGAATGAATTCTGAAGGATCATGTGACCCTAAACTTTTGAACAGCAGAGTATACAATATGCAGCCCGTTCTCATCCCAAAGCGCCATATACAACGCTTTTGCAAAAGCGTAAATATCCAACGCACTGATTGTTGGTGCCAGAAGGCTGGTCTGTGTTTTTCAGAAACTGCTAATCTACTGGGATTTTCACGCACAACCATCTCTAGGGTTTACAGAGAATGGTCCGAAAAGAAAAACATCCAGTGAGCGGCAGTTCTGTGGGCGGAAATGCCTTGTTGATGCCAGAGGTCAGAGGAGAATGGCCAGACTGGTTCGAGCTGATAGAAGGGCAACAGTGACTCAAATAACCTCCCGTTACAACCAAGGTGGGCAGAAGAGCATCTCTGAACGCACAGTACGTCGAACTTTGAGGCAGACGGGCTACAGCAGCAGAAGACCACACCAGGTGCCACTCCTTTCAGCTAAGAACAGGAAACTGAGGCTACAATTTGCACAAGCTCTTGGAAATTGGACAATAGAAGATTGGAAAAACGTTGCCTGGTCTGATGAGTCTCGATTTCTGCTGCGACATTCGGATGGTAGGGTCAGAATTTGGCGTCTACAACATGAAAGCATGGATCCATCCTGCCTTGTATCAATGGTTCAGGCTGGTGGTGGTGGTGTCATGGTGTGGGGAATATTTTCTTGGCACTCTTTGGGCCCCTTGGTACCAATTGAGCATCGTTCCAACGCCACAGCCTACCCGAGTATTGTTGCTGACCATGTCCATCCCTTTATGACCACAATGTACCCAACTTCTGATGGCTACTTTCAGCAGGATAATGTGCCATGTCATAAAGCTGGAATCATCTCAGACTGGTTTCTTGAACATGACAATGAGTTCGCTGTACTCAAATGGCCTCCACAGTCACCAGATCTCAATCCAATAGAGCATCTTTGGGATGTGGTGGAACGGGAAATTCGCATCATGGATGTGCAGCCGACAAATCTGCGGCAACTGTGTGATGCCATCATGTCAATATGGACCAAACTCCCTGAGGAATGCTTCCAGCACCTTGTTGAATCTATGCCACGAAGAATTGAGGCAGTTCTGAAGGCAAAAGGGGTCCAACCCGTTACTAGCATGGGGTACCTAATAAAGTGGCCGGTGAGTGTAAATACATTAAGTACTGAAATGTATATACGCTTCAACTTCAGCTACAAGTATTTCAAGTGAATTCTGTTCATGCAAAATCACAGGACAAAAGTTAACATACCCAAAAGATCAATGACAATGGAGTTGCCCAATAACAATGAGAATCCCATGAGGACCCAGGGAAGGAATGGGGCCTGGAAGTTGAGAAGGCCAAAGAAGTTCATGCGGATGTAAGGGTTCCTTCTACTCCAGACATAAACCAGCATGATGGTGAAAGCCTGTCCTAAAAAGAACAGGTTGGCAAATAGACCAAAGATCTATAGATACAGATGTTAAAGAAATTAGAAGAATGGAAGACTAAACTTCATTCAATACTACAAATGACTAACCGGAAAAGATGAAATATTCCTTAAGAAAAAACTTTATATTGACATGTCTTCAACCTGTGGAAGTCTATTCTCTCCAAACAAGAAAATAATTGGTCATATTTATGACATAAAAGTCACAATCATGAGATAAAAAGTTTAAATTCTGAGATAAAAAGTCAAATTTATGAGATGAATTTGAAACTGTGTCATGACATCAAGTGTATTTTGTATGACAATTTGTGACTTATGAATTTAAAATAAAAGCACCATAAAACATCACAATAATTGTCCATACAATTCATCTACTTAAGTTTCACAGAGGAAAGAAAAGGGTAACACTTTACAATAAGGTTCATTTATTAAACATTATTTCATGCATTAACTAACATGAACTAACCATTTGTTACTGTGTTTGTTATTCTTTGTTAACGTTAGTTAATACAAATCTAGCTGTCTATTGTTTGTTCATGTTAGTTCACATTGCATTAATTAATGTTAACAAGATTTTAATAAAGTATTAGTAAATGTTGAAATTAACATTAACAAAGATTAACAAATGATGAAGAAGTATTGTTCATTCTTTGTTAATGTTAACTAATGTAGTAACTAATGAACCTTATTGTAAAGTGTTACCAAGAAAAGCATGTCAGTTCTAATGTTTGGGGTGGGTTAGATTACTTTCTTTTTTTAAAAGAAATTCATACTTTTATTCAGCAAGGACACCTTACATTCAGAGTAAATACAATTATAACATAAGGTTTCGATTTCAAATAAATATATTATCTTTCAACTTTTTTTCATCAAAGAATCCTGGAATAATAATTTTAAAAAATGTAGCACGCTTTCCACCAAAAATTAGTAAGTGGCACAAAAACTTTTTTTTTAAAATCTCACCAACCCCAAACTTTTGATTGGCAGTGTAAAACATATACGTTTCAATTTATTCAACCAACATGATGCTTGTTTTGTTGAAGAGATGCATGCTTGACTGTTCTTCATGTGATAAAGGTTGAAGGATACGGTCATAAGAACACCACCGAACAGGAACATGTAGACAAAGTCTGCCGTTCGCCCACGGAAGGAGCCTTCCTCCAGCATTCGGCAGTACCGATATCTGCTCAGTCAAGGACAAAAACTCAGGTGACCTACAGCTACACTGGAGCCAAACGGCTGTTATGCAAAGCAAACACAATGTGAAACTCTGAGTGTGTGTTTGTGTGCACTTCCTGAACATTTTACAGACAACCGACAAGAGAAATATTCATATTGATCAAAAAGGATACAGAAAAATCATGTTGAACAAGAAACTGAATCCAAGAGGTCCAAAAAATAAGAAGTTTGTGATCAGTCGCCATACCTACATAAAGCAAGAAACATGAATATCAAAACAACACTGTTGTTAAAGTTGTTGTCGTCATGAATGCAGCAATGTTTCAATGACCTTAAGGAACTAACCTGGTATTTATTTAATATCAGGTCTGGGTTAAAATAGAGTTGAAACGGTGTGATGAACTCTAGTTGCTGTAATACACAAAATAATATCAAGCAAGTGATGATAACCCAACAAACACAGAACGTTGGCACATGCGAGCACGTACAGTAGGAAGCGACGTTGCCACAACGTAAATAAAAAACAAAACAACAAAAAAACACAATACACACATTAATTTCTAAATTTTGTATATAATACATTATATGTTATGACCTCTTTGTTTAAAGGCTATTTATAATAATAACACATTTGAGAATTCAAAAAGTACAGTTACAGCTGAAGTAACGTTACAGCTATTTTTTCCACACGGATGTTGGTTCTTTAAGCATTACACTGACATTGAATCTTTATGTGGGAAATTTTGACATGTTGACTTACTGTCATCATTGGCATGTGATACTATAGTTGTTCAGAAATGTAAATACACACGGGTTGGCTATAGGCTACTTACCACAGCTGCAGTTGTCAGGACGCATGCAGTGGTATATGCTCGCGTCACGGCAGGGATCTGCATGTACTCTTGAGTGACGCTGTTTGCCATAATGTTTCTCCGGCGTATCTAAACTCTTCTGCACACTTTCACTGTGTATCCGTGTAGTCAGCTAAAGCTATATTATCTCATATCACATTTCAATACAATAACAAACAATCGATCGGCTAAGGGTGGATAGGCTATGCATCAATAGATGTCCGCGTTTAGTGTTAGCGTCAACTATTGATTCTAAATGGTAATGTTTGTGTTAGGAGATGAGGGGCGGAGTGAGCCATCCAGGCTTCATAAGTCGCTTCAGCACCTCCACGTGTTTAAAAGCAAAATTCTCTTGTTCTTCCGTGGACCAATGAGATCGTACGGTTCGCTGACGTGATGTAATGAATATTGGCGTAAATTAAACTGATAAAAAATAGTTTTATTATTATATTTTTTTATGTAGAATGAGTGGATTATACAAATTATGTTTTGAAATAAAACATAGGCCATTATATAATTTTCATTAATATATTATATATCTTAATATCTCAGCTCAGGAAGGGTCTAGAGACTCATTTTTTGCACTCAAGTCTAATGCTGTGTCCGAAATCTCCACTCAAAGCACTACTCCCTACCCCCTATGTTGGGGTTAGAGAGCCGAGCACCAGCATAATAGAAGCCACTTTCGGACACTACTCGATCGTCTCTGGGCTAAATATATTTTTAAAAATAAATATATTACATTGAGCTTATTTTTACAAAATTTAAAAACTAAAAGTGATTTCTGGCCGTTTTTGTTATAATGCGCTACTTCACACGTTATAATAACTTATTTTTACTATCAGCGCAATGCATGATGGTATGTAGGGCTTGGGTTTGCACTGAAAACGTGCAAAAAAAGTCGACAGGGGTGGGTGATTATGTGAAATCGGTGCCTTTTGAGTCCCTCACAATTAATCAGTTCTAAAGTTGGTTTAACAACAAATAAATGTGAAATTTAAAAAACTTAATGTTACTATAGGTCATATGCATCAATATAATACCAAGTAAAAGCCAATAAAATATAATTTTAAATAATTAAAATCACATATTATATGCTATGGGTAAGGATTTTAGCCTGTCCCTTGCTATGGTTTTTCTTTTTCAACAGGACTTCTAATTAGTAAATTGTTGGTAAAATTATAAAATTTTTACTGTTTTATATTGTCTTAAGTGTAATCTCATCGTTAAGCAATGGTTTTGACATAAATAAATTTTGAAATTTTGTGTTTCTCTGATCTTCTTGAAACTCTGGATTCTGATAGAGGGCCATGAGACTTAGACCTGAGTCCAAAAATGGAGGCTCTAGACCCTTCCAGAGCTGAGATATTGAGATATTTATGAGATATTTATGGCATACTGAGATATTGAGCCATTATAAATATCTCAATATCTAGCTCTGGAAGGGCCTAGAGCCTCAATTTTGGACTAGGTCTAAGTCTCATGGCCCTCTATCAGGAATCCAGAGTTTCAAGAAGATTGAAGAAACTTTTTTCACACACAAAAAAAAAACATAAGGGGTACCACTGTGTTTTTTTTTTAGTGTGAAAAAAAGTTTCTCCAATCTTCTTGAAACTCTGGATTCTGATTGAGGGCCATGGGACTTAGACCTGAGTGCAACAATGGAGGCTCTAGACCCTTTCCAGACCTGAGATATTTATGAGATATTTATGACATATGGAGATATTGAGCCATTATAAATATCTCTATATCTTAGCTCTGGAAGGGTCTAGAGCCTCCATTTTGCACTCAGTCTAGTCCCATGGCCTCTATTAGAATCCAGAGTTTCAAGAAGATTGGAGAAATTTTTTTTTCGCACAAAAAAAATGACAGTGGTACCCCTTATGTTTTTTTTTAGTGCGAAAAAAGTTTCTCCAATCTTCTTGAAATTCTGGATTCTGATTGAGGGCCATGGGACTAAAACCTGAGTGCAAAAATGGAGGCTCTAGACCCTTCCAGAGCTGAGATATTGAGATATTTATGAGATATTTATGACATACTGAGATATTGAGCCATTATAAATATCTCAATATCTCAGCTCTGGAAGGGTCTAGAGCCTCCATTTTTGCACTCAGGTCTAAGTCCCATGGCCCTCTATCAGCATCCAGAGTTATTGGAGAAACTTTTTTTTGCACAAAAAAAAACATAAGGGGTACCACTGTCGTTTTTTTTTGTGCAAAAAAAAGTTTCTCCAATTTTCTTGAAACTCTGGATTCTGATTGAGGGCCATGTGACTAAGACCTGAGTGCAAAAATGGAGGCTCTAGACCCTTCCAGAGCTGAGATATTTATGAGATATTTATGAGATATTTATGACATACTGAGATATTGAGCCATTATAAATATCTCAATATCTCAGCTCTGGAAGGGTCTAGAGCCTCCATTTTTGCACTCAGGTCTAAGTCCCATGGCCCTCTATCAGAATCCAGAGTTATTTGAGAAACTTTTTTTTTGCACAAAAAAAAAAACATAAGGGGTACCACTGTCGTTTTTTTTTGTGCAAAAAAAAAAGTTTCTCCAATTTTCTTGAAACTCTGGATTCTGATTGAGGGCCATGTGACTAAGACCTGAGTGCAAAAATGGAGGCTCTAGACCCTTCCAGAGCTGAGATATTGAGATATTTATGAGATATTTATGACATACTGAGATATTGAGCCATTATAAATATCTCAATATCTCAGCTCTGGAAGGGTCTAGAGCCTCCATTTTTGCACTCAGGTCTAAGTCCCATGGCCCTCTATCAGAATCCAGAGTTATTGGAGAAACTTTTTTTTTGCACAAAAAAAAACATAAGGGGTACCACTGTCGTTTTTTTTTGTGCAAAAAAAAAAGTTTCTCCAATTTTCTTGAAACTCTGGATTCTGATTGAGGGCCATGTGACTAAGACCTGAGTGCAAAAATGGAGGCTCTAGACCCTTCCAGAGCTGAGATATTTATGAGATATTTGAGATATTTATGAGATATTTATGACATACTGAGATATTGAGCCATTATAATATCAATATCTCAGCTCTGGAAGGGTCTAGAGCCTCCATTTTTGCACTCAGGTCTAAGTCCCATGGCCCTCTATCAGAATCCAGAGTTATTGGAGAAACATTTTTTTTGCACAAAAAAAAACATAAGGGGTACCACTGTCGTTTTTTTTTGTGCAAAAAAAAAAAGTTTCTCCAATTTTCTTGAAACTCTGGATTCTGATTGAGGGCCATGTGACTAAGACCTGAGTGCAAAAATGGAGGCTCTAGACCCTTCCAGAGCTGAGATATTGAGATATTTATGAGATATTTATGACATACTGAGATATTGAGCCATTATGAATACTCAATATCTCAGCCTTGGAAGGGTCTAGAGCCTCCATTTTTGCACTCAGGTCTAAGTCCCATGGCCCTCTATCAGAATCCAGAGTTATTGGAGAAACTCTTTTTTTTGCACAAAAAAAAAAACATAAGGGGTACCACTGTCGTTTTTTTTTTTGTGCAAAAAAAAAAAGTTTCTCCAATTTTCTTGAAACTCTGGATTCTGATTGAGGGCCATATGACTAAGACCTGAGTGCAAAAATGGAGGCTCTAGACCCTTCCAGAGCTGAGATATTGAGATATTATGAGATATTTATGACATACTGAGATATTGAGCCATTATAAATATCTCAATATCTCAGCTCTGGAAGGGTCTAGAGCCTCCATTTTTGCACTCAGGTCTAAGTCCCATGGCCCTCTATCAGAATCCAGAGTTATTGGAGAAACTTTTTTTTTGCACAAAAAAAAACATAAGGGGTACCACTGTCGTTTTTTTTTGTGCAAAAAAAAAGTTTCTCCAATTTTCTTGAAACTCTGGATTCTGATTGAGGGCCATGTGACTAAGACCTGAGTGCAAAAATGGAGGCTCTAGACCCTTCCAGAGCTGAGATATTGAGATATTTATGAGATATTTATGACATACTGAGATATTGAGCCATTATAAATATCTCAATATCTCAGCTCTGGAAGGGTCTAGAGCCTCCATTTTTGCACTCAGGTCTAAGTCCCATGGCCCTCTATCAGAATCCAGAGTTATTGGAGAAACTTTTTTTTTGCACAAAAAAAAACATAAGGGGTACCACTGTCGTTTTTTTTTTGTGCAAAAAAAAAAGTTTCTCCAATTTTCTTGAAACTCTGGATTCTGATTGAGGGCCATGTGACTAAGACCTGAGTGCAAAAATGGAGGCTCTAGACCCTTCCAGAGCTGAGATATTGAGATATTTATGAGATATTTATGACATACTGAGATATTGAGCCATTATAAATATCTCAATATCTCAGCTCTGGAAGGGTCTAGAGCCTCCATTTTTGCACTCAGGTCTAAGTCCCATGGCCCTCTATCAGAATCCAGAGTTATTGGAGAAACTTTTTTTTTTGCACAAAAAAAAAACATAAGGGGTACCACTGTCGTTTTTTTTTGTGCAAAAAAAAAAGTTTCTCCAATTTTCTTGAAACTCTGGATTCTGATTGAGGGCCATGTGACTAAGACCTGAGTGCAAAAATGGAGGCTCTAGACCCTTCCAGAGCTGAGATATTGAGATATTTATGAGATATTTATGACATACTGAGATATTGAGCCATTATAAATATCTCAATATCTCAGCTCTGGAAGGGTCTAGAGCCTCCATTTTTGCACTCAGGTCTAAGTCCCATGGCCCTCTATCAGAATCCAGAGTTATTGGAGAAACTTTTTTTTTTGCACAAAAAAAAAAACATAAGGGGTACCACTGTCGTTTTTTTTTTGTGCAAAAAAAAAAAGTTTTCTCCAATTTTCTTGAAACTCTGGATTCTGATTGAGGGCCATATGACTAAGACCTGAGTGCAAAAATGGAGGCTCTAGACCCTTCCAGAGCTGAGATATTTATGAGATATTTATGACATACTGAGATATTGAGCCATTATAAATATCTCAATATCTCAGCTCTGGAAGGGTCTAGAGCCTCCATTTTTGCACTCAGGTCTAAGTCCCATGGCCCTCTATCAGAATCCAGAGTTATTGGAGAAAACTTTTTTTTTGCACAAAAAAAAACATAAGGGGTACCACTGTCGTTTTTTTTGTGCAAAAAAAAAGTTTCTCCAATTTTCTTGAAACTCTGGATTCTGATTGAGGGCCATGTGACTAAGACCTGAGTGCAAAAATGGAGGCTCTAGACCCTTCCAGAGCTGATATTGAGATATTTATGAGATATTTATGACATACTGAGATATTGAGCCATTATAAATATCTCAATATCTCAGCTCTGGAAGGGTCTAGAGCCTCCATTTTTGCACTCAGGTCTAAGTCCCATGGCCCTCTATCAGAATCCAGAGTTATTGGAGAAACTTTTTTTTTTGCACAAAAAAAAACATAAGGGGTACCACTGTCGTTTTTTTTTTGTGCAAAAAAAAAAGTTTCTCCAATTTTCTTGAAACTCTGGATTCTGATTGAGGGCCATGTGACTAAGACCTGAGTGCAAAAATGGAGGCTCTAGACCCTTCCAGAGCTGAGATATTGAGATATTTATGAGATATTTATGACATACTGAGATATTGAGCCATTATAAATATCTCAATATCTCAGCTCTGGAAGGGTCTAGAGCCTCCATTTTTGCACTCAGGTCTAAGTCCCATGGCCCTCTATCAGAATCCAGAGTTATTGGAGAAACTTTTTTTTTTGCACAAAAAAAAAAACATAAGGGGTACCACTGTCGTTTTTTTTTGTGCAAAAAAAAAAGTTTCTCCAATTTTCTTGAAACTCTGGATTCTGATTGAGGGCCATATGACTAAGACCTGAGTGCAAAAATGGAGGCTCTAGACCCTTCCAGAGCTGAGATATTTATGAGATATTTATGACATACTGAGATATTGAGCCATTATAAATATCTCAATATCTCAGCTCTGGAAGGGTCTAGAGCCTCCATTTTTGCACTCAGGTCTAAGTCCCATGGCCCTCTATCAGAATCCAGAGTTATTGGAGAAACTTTTTTTTTGCACAAAAAAAACATAAGGGGTACCACTGTCGTTTTTTTTTTTTGTGCAAAAAAAAAGTTTCTCCAATTTTCTTGAAACTCTGGATTCTGATTGAGGGCCATGTGACTAAGACCTGAGTGCAAAAATGGAGGCTCTAGACCCTTCCAGAGCTGAGATATTGAGATATTTATGAGATATTTATGACATACTGAGATATTGAGCCATTATAAATATCTCAATATCTCAGCTCTGGAAGGGTCTAGAGCCTCCATTTTTGCACTCAGGTCTAAGTCCCATGGCCCTCTATCAGAATCCAGAGTTATTGGAGAAACTTTTTTTTTTTGCACAAAAAAAAAAAAACATAAGGGGTACCACTGTCGTTTTTTTTTGTGCAAAAAAAAAAGTTTCTCCAATTTTCTTGAAACTCTGGATTCTGATTGAGGGCCATGTGACTAAGACCTGAGTGCAAAAATGGAGGCTCTAGACCCTTCCAGAGCTGAGATATGAGATATTTATGAGATATTTATGACATACTGAGATATTGAGCCATTATAAATATCTCAGTTAGCTCTGGAAGGGTCTAGAGCCTCCATTTTTGCACTCAGGTCTAAGTCCCATGGCCCTCTATCAGAATCCAGAGTTATTGGAGAAACTTTTTTTTTGCACAAAAAAAAA